>BHFT01026720.1:0-52739 GCA_004320025.1 Laticauda laticaudata
TATAAGATATGGATTAGAATGTATAAGATAAATATGTATTGAGTTTATGTCTGTATGGAGAAGTGATAACCCGGGGCGCCCCCACACTGTTCTCAAAAAAAGATATTTTATTTGTATGTATGTTTTGTGAAAACTTAAATAAAACTTTTATTAAAAAAGAAAAGAAAAGAAAAGAAAAGATATAAATTAGATTACCATCCTCATCACTACCAGACCATACCTGCATTATACAGGTAGTCCTCAAGTTACAACAGTTCATTTAGTGACTGTTCAAAGTTGCAACAGCATTGAAAAAAGTGACTTATGACTGTTTTTCACAGTTACAACCTTTGCAGCATCCCCACGATCATGTGATCAAAATTCAGATGCTGGGCAACTGCTTCATACTTATGACCCTTGCTGCATCCCAGAGTCATATGAACCGCTTTTGCAACCTTCTGACAAGCAAAATCAAATCTGGACAAGCCATATTTCCTTAACAACCGTGTTACTAACTTATAATCTACAGTGATTCACTTAACAACTGTGGCAAGAAATGTTGTAAAATGGGGCAACATTCATTTAACAAATGCCTCATTTAACAGCAAAATCTTGGGCTTTATTGGGGTCATAAGTCAAGGACTACCTATACCCTGTACATTTCCTGAAAACAGTAAGAAGTAGCAGCCAATTTTGATAGCTTTTGGGCAGTAGGCTCCAAGCACAACATCAAGTTTTAGCCTCTTGCAAAACAACACTTTGCTATTCATTTCCTGTTAATTAAGAGTGTATGAAATATACAGGATATTTTTTTAAAAAGCCTTAGAAACAAATATATTAAATTAAGATTTATTTATTTTGTTTTTATTGTTTGTAACAACCCTGATTCTATTTTTATTTTTCACCTCTTTATTATCAAAAGACCTGGCTGGTAGCTAGTGGTATAGTAGTAGTAGTCATAAGTACTACTAGTAGTAGAAATAATAATAATAATAATTCTCTTTAAACATTCAACATAAGCCCATTGATCCAGAAAGGTGGCCCACCTCTGAAATATAAGAGTCCTGATGAAGTTGATAAATGGCACAGAAAGAGAAATGCTGAAGGACAACGTATACTTAATTAAATCAACCGTGTGACTCAAGCAGGGGCACCAGCAGGGGCTCAAAGCAAGTTGGCCTCTGCTATCACCTCCCAGGTTGCCTCCTCTGAAGTGCAGCTCTGATAGGCAGCGATGGGCAACCCGATTCTGGAAGGAGAACTGCCGGGAAAGCCATGGCAGCAGCCCCTCTCATCTTGGAGCCCAAAGGCATTGCAAGTAAATTGAGACGGTACATCTGCTGCTGTCTCACCAGCTCTTTCTTTCAGGCTATAAAAATGTATCTTTGAAAAATAAATAAAAGGAGGCCAAAGTCTCAGAGAGGTCTCTGAGGCATGTGGGCCTCCACATATTCCCCTGCTCAGAAAAGAAGCTTGTTGACATGCTGAGAGGAAAAGAAGGCACAGAAGTCACTGGAGAGAAAAGGTTCATGTACTGAATCCATGTGCCTACCAGCTCAGCTTTAACATCAGTGGTTGTTCCCCCACCCACCCTCCCACAACAGCTGTGCCTCCTGCATGAATATCTGCAGAAGATAGCTTTGAGCACACGGCAATATGTGTGAAGAGCGATGACACAGTCTGCAGCATTGAATGTCAGAGACTCTCTGGCATGTAGGCTGACATTCATATTCACTGCCCCAACACACAGCCACACCCACACCCACACCCAGAGAGAAAGAGAGAGAGAGAGAGAGAGAGAGAGGAAGAAGAAGGAGGGGGAGGAGGAGGAGGAGGAGGAGGAAGAGGAAGAAGAAGAAGAAGAAGAAGAAGAAGAAGAAGAAGAAGAAGAAGAAGTGAAGAAGAAGAGAGAAGGAGAAGAAGAAGAAGAAGAAGAAGAAGAAGAAGAAGAGGTGTGTTCTATATGCAAGTGGTTGAATCCTAGGCTACTGTTCTGATTGGTCCAGATAAATAAGAAGTGGATTGGTTCTACTAGGAACCAATCCAAAGAGCTGCTGAAAGGCGGCAATTTTAAAGAAATGCCATAGGCTGAACAGCAAGCAGGCAGCCTGTGATGACAAACGGCTGGCTGCGGCTGCAGCCAAACTTGTTCCTTTTCTGACTACTGTTTGAATAAAACCCTTTTGTTGTTGATGACCGGTCTACCTCGTGTGTTTTCACCAACATACATTGGCGACTGAGGATGGGATCGTCCTGAACGTGAAACCTGCACGCGGTGATAGAAGCCAGACGCCAGCAGAAAATGTTCCTGAAAGCACGCACCGCCGCGCACCCTTCAACCCTAGCGATGAGGATTGGGAGTCAGACACAGATCGACTTCAATGTATATCTGGAAAGCAATGGAATGGATGACATCTCGGAGCAACGCAAGCAAGCGTATTCCTCACCCATTCACGGAGCCAACGGTGTTTCAAAATGGCAAAAGCCTTGCGAAGCCCCAAACGTCAAAACAGCTAACGAGAATCTCAAAGACACTACGCTCGGTGAGGGTAAGAGTTAATTTAAAGCGCACGAATTCTACGCAGAGGACCAGCGAGATGGGGAGAGCCTCGCCGATTTTCGTGGCTGCTCTATGGAAATAGGGGGTGAGTGCGATTTTCTAAACATCGACGAAGCGATGAGGAGATCGCGTGGTATTAGGCTCAGAGACATTACACGCGCAAGATAAGCCTGTTAAACAAGCCCAATATCCTGTGACCGAAAGCAATCGCGGAAAGCCGATCGCCGCCGGAGCCGCAAAGAAATCGCGGTTCAAAAATGAAGAAATGAACAATATAATGTGCCCGGAAGAAACCGCCCAACATAGAGACAGGAAGCAGCTACCACACCACACATTCGAAGAGTCGAGAGAGGAAAACCGAATCGAGCGAAGGAAGACGACGGAGGTCACCGTCTGGCTCGCAATATAAAAACGAGCGTGAAAGAAAAATTGGCAGGGAATGCGCTGGCTGCGGAGAAACCATTGCCCGAAGGCGAATGCAGATTTTCTCGATGCTAATCTGCAGGTACTGTAAAAAACGCGGGCACATCGGAAAGTCTGCAGAAAACAGAAAAAAAAACTATAGCCCCACGAGCGGCAGAAATTCCCAGAACGGAGCCGAGCCTAAACGAGCCCAGAGAGAAAGTGGCAAAAAGAGAAACGAGCCAATACACACCAAAACCGTCAGCTAAGAAAGCGCCAGAACGGAAAGCGGCAAGACAGGTTAAAGTGACTGTAACAATCGAAGGGAGCCCTGTAAGATGCGAGGTGGACTCCGAGTCCTTCCCTTTCGATGGTTCTTGGGATACCATATAAAAAAGCTGATCCCAGACATCAAATCCGAGACAACTACAAAACAACCTGTTGACTCTAAAGGACTCTCCTCAGGAAACCGAATCCCTGTATTGGCATGGGACAATTTTAGTCACTTATAAGCAACATTGTCAAAGACTGCGCGCTAACCGCATCGCGACCGCGGGACAGACAAGCCTCCTGGCATCGAATGGTTCGCCACCCTTGGCATCGGGATGACCGGCGACGGGTATGACCTACCTACCATGATATTTGTTTGTTTGTGTTTTAAGGAAATACCTCATCCGCGAATTCTGAGACGTTTTCGACCGGCTCGCTGGACAAGTATCGGGAACCCTATACTCTTTTAGCCTAGATCCCCAGATAGCCCCAAGAAGATTAAAAGCAGTACGAGTTCCCTTGCACTAAAGGCAAAGATAGAGGAACAACTCGACAAACTAATTAGCCCCAGGCGGTGTTAGAACCTTGGGACCATGCCAAATGGGAACGCCTATTGTACACCATAAAACCTGACGGTCCATGAGATCTGTGGTGACTATAAGGTCAACCCTGAACCATGCTTTACAACCAAAGCGCATACCGTTGCTCAGTAGTCAACATTACTCCACTCCGCTGGGCAAAGGCAAAATTTTTGTGCTAAACTGGACTTGAGCAGCAAGCCTATCAAGCACTGTCGAAGTGGACCAGAGACGCAGAAGCGCAAACCATAGTCACACACAAGGGGGCATTATCAAAGCCCGACTCAATTTGGAGTAAGCCGTTGCACTCTGGTGCATTTTTCAAAAGTTTGATGGAATGCCTCCTTAATGGCCATACAGGGGCGTTCCCTATTTTCGACGACGTCTTAATCTCGGCCAGGATGAGACTCAATTAGAAAAGAAGCTTCTATATAAGTACTAATACATACAATTAGTGAATCTGTGCCTTATAATAAAAGGAAAAATTGCTGCCTAATAAAAAAAGTGTGAATTCTTGGGCTACTAAACAGACGGTGAGGGATCCACCCCACCAGATAAGAAAATCAAGGCAATACAAGAAGCCCTGAACTGAGAAACATAACAGAACTGCAAGCTTTTAGGACTTATTTAATTTCTATCAATGTTTATTTTCCAAATCAGGCCACTATAGCCTGAACCGTTACACCGTCTTTTAGCTAAAAAGCAACCTGGACATGGGGTAGCAAAAAAAGGACGGCTTTCCAGAATATTAAAAAGGTGCTAACATTCCACTAAACGTTCTCATCCATTTAGCAACACACTGCTTTAAGAAGTGACCTGCGACGCTTCACCATTGGAGAGGTGCCGTCCTAGCCACACTTCGGATGGCAGAGAAGCCACCCGTCGCATATATCTAGACTCTATCAAAGACTGAACAGAAATTACAGTCAAACTGTGACAGGGAAGCCCTAGCAATAGTCTGGAGTAAAACGCCTTCCATGAATATCTGTACGGCGGGCTTTTTCAAATTGTAACGGACCACAAACGCACTGATGGGAATTTTGGCGGAAACAAGCCCGAACGCTAGACATACTGTCACCAAGAATGTTAGATGGTCAGTAGTTCTTGCAGCCTATTCCTGATACTTCTGACGCATGACCAGGGAAACAAATTTTACATTGCGGACGCTTTGAGCAGAGCACCCCTACCAACTACTGATGAAGACCCGGCCACCAGCACATGACATCGCTTGCAAATAAGAGACTTGTCCCGATTTACCCATCTCTCCGCCTATATGTCGCAAGAGCCACGCGGCGAAGGACCTCATTGACTGCCCGTATTCTTGGGCTGGGTAGTTAAAGGTGCCGGAGACACAAAAAACTGAACTTTTAAACCGTTCCGGTCCAGACAACTGAACTATCTATTCTAAGGGGTGTTTGCTGGTGGGAGAATCGGTGGGTCATCCAGCCAGTTTGCAGCCCAGAGTACTAAAGGGATGTTGCAGCGAGGGTCACCCTGGAATGGTTAAAATGAAAAGCCTGGCCAGGAGCTATTGTGTGGTGCCAGGCATTGATAAGGGACAAGAGATTGGGTAACTCTTGCCAATAAATGCCAGAGAATCAGACTTCTCCTCCAAAGCACCCACTCAGGGACTGGAGACCCCTAGGGACCATGGTCTAGCAATTATATAGAGTTTCGCGGGTCAACAGGGCATACCTTCTGGTTGCGTTGATGCCTACTCAAAATTGGCTTGAAGTTAAAAATCATGCCAGCACAACAACAGACAACCACTAAATCAAAAAATTAGACGACCTTTTTGCCACCCACGGTCTACCAGACGTTCTGTCCGCGAACAATGGACCACAACTAACAAGCTTCGCAATTTCGAGCATACCTAGCCTCCCTAGGTATCAGTACATGCCGCTAACCGGCCGGCCATCCGGCTGCAAAACGGCAGAGGCCGAGGAGATGGTCCGATTCACAAAGAAAGGCGCTGGAAAGAATGGACATAGTATGTCCAACAAAAAAGTAAACCGTTTACTAACAGCTCCAGCACATAACGCCAGTACAGTTACTACAAGTCCCGGCGGAATTATTATGGGAGCGAAAATTACGATCACCACTTGGGACAGACTACACCCAAATTTTAACCAGAAAACCCCCTGATTCCTCCACAAAGTAGTTTAGGCAATTCCAGTTAGGCGACGTGTGTATAGCGCAGAAAAATTTCACTGGTGAACCATTATGGGTACCGGACAAATTAACCAACTTACAGGCCCAATCTGACCGTTTATCGGTTCGACGATGGCAGGGAAGTGGAAGCGGCACATTAGACCAGCTCGTCCGATAATTTGAACGGCCAACAGACGCAGCAACCAGTCGCCGACACACACAACCAGTCGCCGACAATACCGATAAAACTCAAAAGCAGGTGGGGTGGGGAACGGCGAGAAGTTATAAAGAACCGTTATAAACTAAAACAAAACGATTTATACCCAAACAAAAGAGGCAAATAAAAGACTCACTGTTGTGAAGGACTTGCGGGAAGAGCCGTCGGAAGGGCCAGCCAGGCCAGCTCAACCAGCCCAATGAAAGGCGTGGAGCGGCAAAACCGCCGGCCTAAGCAACTCAGGCGGCGCAAAATGCTTGACTCACCCTTCCAGCGGTTCAGAGCGAAGATCGGAAGACAGCAGGCCCCATCCGAAACCGGTCCAAGTCTTCACGAGGAATGAACCCGCGCAAGTCTAATCAGAGTTCGGAGAAGCCCACCTACCTGCGTGACTACGTAAACACGTAGGACTGAACTAAGAGGGGAGGGTGTTCTATATGCAAGTGGTTGAATCCTAGGCTACTGTTCTGAATTGGTCGCAGATAAATAAGAAGTGGATTGGTTCACTAGGAACCAAATCCAAAGAGCTGCTGAAAAGCGGCCAGTAATTTAAAGAAATGCCATAGGCTGAAGCAGGCAGGCCAGCCCTGTATAAAAGGCTGGCTGCGCTGCAGCAAACTGTCCTATTCTGACTACTGTTTGAATAAAACCTTTTGTTGTTGGAACCCGGTCTACCTCGTGTGTTTTCAAACATAACAAAGAAGACTGTGCTTTTCTATAATCACCATGGTTTCCAGAAGTATCTATGAATTAGACAACCATGCTAAAGCTTGAAACTTTATTTATAGCCTATGGAAACAGGTAGCACATAAATGTGACATAAGTAAATGTGACATAAGTAGTATCCCTCCATTACTGCATCTTCCTCTGCCCCCAGTCATCCATGGTCCATTTCCTTTCTCAAATGAATCTCTGTATAACACATTCACAATTGTGTCCAACTACTCTTTAATCTATTAAATTTATGTTCCCTCAGGTTGAGATTCAAGTGCACAAATTTCTGCTCTGGCCTTCCTTTGGTCATTTCAGTGCTACACAGTCTTTTCTGATTTCACATCAGACTTCTGCACGAAGTGATGAAGCTTCTCAATCGTGTATGCAATGGCATGACATACTTTTTCCATCACAATCCAATGGGACTCCCTCTCCAATTGTTTCTTACTTAGAAACGGCAGAAGATGTGGAATCTAGTCTGTATATTTGCATTAACACTGCCCCAATGCCACTTTTTAAAAAATTGTTTTTATTGCAATACAAATCTTATTTATATTAATTACAGTGTTATATCTTATATATTATATTACACTTCTATATTATTATATACACTTCTAAATTGATGCATTCTTAAAGTCACTTGTTTTATTTACAATCTTCAGTTCTTCCTAATCTTCATATCTATTCTCTAACCACTCATACCATTTATCCCATATTGCATAATAATCAGAATTCTTTTTATCTTTCATTTCCAATGTGAGCTTATCCATTTCAGCGCAATCCATTATTTTTTGTATAACTAGATCTTCTAAAGGAATATTAGCATAATTGTGCAAAAGCTATGCTGGATGCTGTCAGGATATGGAGTATAATGTACTTAATCTTTTTAGGATATTGGCCTGGAATTATTCCTAATAGAAAAAATTCTGGTTTGAGTTCAGTTTGTTGTTTGATGATCTCTTGTAACTAGTTCTTTATTTTAACCCAATATTTCCTGATCTCAGGATATAGTCACCACGTATGATAGAAGGTACCATCTTTTTGTCCACATTTCCAACATTTTGGACTTGTGTTATAGGATATATCTTGGCCAATCTTGCTGGGGCCAAATGCCACTGATAGAAAATTTTGTGTAAATTTTCTTTGTAGGCCATAGATGTCGTTAAACACTGCCCCAATGCCTCTTTCTAAGGCATAGAAATTAGCACGTATGGTTTGCCAAATCTGGAGCTTGAAATATAGATTGTTTTTAGTTTATCAAATATAATTTTGCACTCCTGGGATCACACCATCATATTGGGGTTTTGATTTCAGTTGTGCTGCTGTAGAACAATAATTGGGTGCAAAGGTCTTATAAGTAATCAGCTCGCCCAAATAATTATTGCACCTATCTTTTTTTCTTAGGACAGGCAGTTCTTGGTTAGTCTGTACATTGGCTCTCAGAAGTTGCTTGGCCATCCAATATCCCACATAGACTACCTGATTGAGGCCAATTTGGCCCTTCTTCATCTTGATAATAATTTAGCATTCACCAATTATTTGGAATAAGTTCCAGGTGATTAAAAAAATGCTATATTATCTAATACATGATAGCAAAGCATACCCTGGAGCACCACATTTTGTCTTTGGAAGATTATAGAGGCTTTCTAAAGATTAAGCGGGTGTATATTAAATTGAAACACTCCACATTATATATCTTTCTACCAGTATCCTTTTGTTAGGAACCATGTAAAAATGGACCAGTCAACATGTAAGTCTTCTAGTGTCTCTAGCATGCGAGGCATAGAAACTGACCTATTCCCTATAGCCCACAAGAAATATGTCCTTCTCTCAGTGCAATTCAGGGTTAAGAAGCAGATCCATCAGGGAAAACCATGTACTATTAAAGTACCATTACCATCTACAATCACTCCAGTTGCCTTAGATTACTCCAGTTGTCTGCAGTTCTACCATTTCTTTTTCAGTGGTTTTATGTTGCTAAGGGGCTGCTGAGAAAAGCCTACAATATACCAGCTTATATTTTCTGTGTCTGTGAGGATGGATAACAAAATTATAAAATCTGTCTATTCTGCCGAGCATATATCTAGCATAAGTGCCCAGCACTTTTGTTTTGTTTGGGTATCAGGATAGGAGACCATGTTATTTTGTTTATCATAATATAAACTTGTGGTTCGCCGGCAGCCTGTGCAGACGGCAGCGGAATCGGACAGTGGGGAAGAACGGTGACCAGTCTGGGAGGACTCAGATGAGGGTCCTGCATCTGATTCAGAGGTGGGCCAGGACCATCTGGAAGTGGTGTGCTGACTCCAGAGCCTCCAGAGTCAGCAGCAAGGCAGAGGAACAGGGGGAGCCTGTTCACAGTGCACATGTGTGCAGAGCTGCTAGAAGGCAAGAGCATCTGAGACAAAAGAGGTGACTTGGGAGTAAGGCTTGGAGGTGATTGGCCCTCCCATAAGGTATAAAGGACAGGCAAAGGTGAAGAAACCTTTGTAAGAAGCAAAGTTCCTTTGTTCTGTTCAAATTAATCCTTGAAGCTCTGTGTAGACTTTGTACTTCGGTTGGTTGTTTTGTTTTGTTTTTTATTCATTTGGCACTCTAGTTATTGGCAGCAATTCAAAGGAAAGAAAGGTGGGTGCTTTTCTCAAAGGGACTGTTTGGGACTCATTACAGCTGGGAATGAACATAATTCCCAGCATTGAAATAAAACAAGAATTGTTTTAACTAAGCGTGTGCTTAATTACAGTCTCGGGAAGCCTTGGTCAGAACAAACTGAAAGCAAATCCCACTTCTTACTATCACTGATGCTGTTACCTAGTTTGGGTAATGAAATGTCTGAAACAAAGCAACAAAGTTCAGAAAGCACCATCATTTTACTTATTTTATTCCCCTAGAAATTTAGAAGTACCATGCCGGGAACCAATCCATGGTAATGTAACCATTGACTCCAGTGGTGGGATTGAATTGGTGTTACTACCAGTTCAGTGACTACGTTTTGCATACAAGTTCCTTTAATTCATTGGATCTAGCCTCCAAGCCCTTCACCATCTTTGCTACTCTTTTCTACATTCTTTTCCAGTCTCTCAGGATTCTTTGCTGATTTTCTGCATGCTCTTCTGTTCAGTTTCTGAGTGTCCTCCTACCTTGTTTTCTCCACTCTCTCATTTTTAATTCCAGGACTTTTGATTCAACTTCTTCAGCCATGCCTGACTGCAAAGTATGCTATAAGTTACTGTGTCTATTCAGATATTTTGTTCATGGAATCCTTTTTCATAATAGCAATAGCATATAGACTTCTGTACCTTTTCACAGTACTTTGCAGCCCTCTTTACAGATTCAACATATTTCCCCCAACAATTTGGGTCCTCATTTTACTGACTTCAGAAAGATGGAAGACTGAGTCAACCTTGAGCCAGTAAAAATCAAACTGTTGGCAAAATTATCCTGTAATACTGCATTCTAACCACTGTGCTACTATGGCTCTTAGGAAGAATTGGGCAGATAGTGCTACATTCTACAATTAAGCTATTGTACTTCATGAACATATAGTGCTGTAGTAGCCTAATAGTGATGACACTTACCTTCCACTGAAAGGTTGAGAGCAGCAGATATTTCTCTCCTAGGGCACAGAGAAAAAATAACTGCTGCAAACTCCATGTGTTATCCAGTCAATAAATGCTCAGCTCCATCCAGTCTCCCTGACTCTATCCCGATTTAAGGGATTACAGGGTTATAAAAAGGGAGTTTTTATTTCATGAACATACATAAAAAAGGTCTGTTTACATCCAGCTGCATATAGTCTATTAAGGAAACAAATAATAAATTAATCAAAGTACTAAATTGAATGTTAATGCAATGATGCATATATTAATAATAGTACAGGTACTGTAGTTCTTACATAATGATAGTAGTTGGGACCCTGCCGCTAAGCAACACAGTCATAAAGTACAATGTAAACATGACTGCACTAACTTACAACACTAACTGTGGCAATTCCAGTTGCCATTGTAAAATGCAATTCACATGATTGCCATTTGAGATCTCTCACCTATCAGCTTCCTCATTGACTTTGCTTATCAGAAACTGGCAGTGAAGGTCACAAATGGAAATCTCATGACAAGGCACACTGCAACTGTTGTAATTGTGATCAGGTTGCCAAGTGTCCAAATTGTGATTTCCTGACTGTGGGGATGCTGCAACAGCTTCAGTTATGAGGACCAATCATACGTCACCTTGCTGAGTGCTATTGTGACTTTAAGCAATCACTGAGTGAGTCATCATTAAGCGAGGTTCATATGTATATTCTTTAAAGAATAAATTGCAAGGATGGCATCTTTAATTTTGTAAAAATCAGGGATTTTTACTTTAATCCTTTAATCCTTTCAGTCCAGATTTTATAACTCTGGGGGATGAGAGAATAACTATGTTGCTCAAATCACAGTATGTGCCTTTAAAAGGACACTGGGTCCACATATTTCCTTTTTTAATCAATTTTGCAAATTGCTTGTTAACTGCTTTTCTGATATTAGGAACTTTTGGATTGGCAGGTTTTACAGCACCAGGTGAGTTTCCTTCAAACCTTAGTTTTAAAAAAAGGAATTTTGGGGGGAAAAAATCAGAATAAATAGCAAAAGTATAGTTATAACATTGACTTTGGAATGTTACCAAAAGACTAAGGGACCAGATGGGTTTGAAATAAGATTTTGCGATTAATTATAAATAATCTTTCACAAAGGAAAATGTTTTTGTTTTGAATTCTCTTTTTAAAAAATGGTAGGACAAGATTTTGAAGAAGGGAACCAGAATGAACTAAATATTACAATTAAAGGAGAAAAACATTTATATTTGATTTACTAGTACAGAATGAAGCAAAGTATTTTAATATTGGACATATTGAAGGATATTTTTCAACAATGGACTCAGAAACTAATTTTAAGAATTTTCTGCCTTAGTAGTTAAACTGTGTTTGAAAGATGTTATGAAAAAGGAACAAGTTTTACCAAACAAGATCTGAAAGTGGATTTAAAAATGACAGGCTACAAGAATGATATGGAAAAAGATGCTATGCCAGACATACAAAAGAAACCAGCTGATATCTTAATAATTAAAAGGGATATATAAATAACAAACCAAGAAAATGACCTGGATAATTTTCCTATATTGGATTTACAAAAGAAACTTGTTAAAGCTTTGAAGAATTGAATGAAAAGGGACAAAGTAAAAATGAAAAACAATGAAATTCTAGTACATTATTTGAAGACATTAAAGATCAAATTATTTAATATTAAAGTTAAAGGAGGGAATATAATGGTGGTTTATCTGATCAAGGTTAAAAAAGATATGTTGCTATCTGTAGTAACCTTAATGGACTTTTGCTATTCAGGGTTGAACAATAAGGATTTATGGCTTTATCTGTATATAAGGTATGGGAAGAAGATGTCATTTGTTGCATTTTAAAAGAAAATGAAATCACTAAATTGTTCACACTTGTGACAAAGGAAAAGTCATTTCTTTACATATCTTTTATTTTTCTTTACTATATTCTTGCCTTCTTCCTTTTCCATTTTTTTCATTTCTGCATTTTCTATTTGATTTATTTATTTTTAGTTTGTATTTAACTTTTTAATTGTAATATTTAATAAAATTACTTTTCAAAGAGTTTCATAGGAATTTTGTTTTGTTTTAACTTTACTTGGCATGCCAAGGAAGATAGGGAAAAAAAAGTTCTGAAATTATAATTTCTACTTATTCCAAAGTGATCCAAAAGTATTCAAGGCATTTAAAGAGCATCTCCATTGATCATGAGAACTGAACTAGTCAGTCCAGGCATACATCAGGTGCAGCTGTAATTCTCAGGTAGTGATCTGACTTTAAATAATTTCAGAATAAAGCCTGTAAAAAAAGCTTAATTTTTATCGCTTTGGTATGGCAAAGGATCAATTTTTTATCCTAAAAATAAGTTTCTCCCTTCCCTCCCTCCCTCCCTCCCTCCCTCCTTCCTTCCTTCCTTCCTTCCTTCTTTCCATCCTTCCTTCCTTCTTTACANTCCCTCCCTCCCTCCCTCCCTCCCTCCTTCCTTCCTTCCTTCCTTCCTTCCTTCTTTCCATCCTTCCTTCCTTCTTTACATTCACTAAAAAAAATCAATGGAAATGCTTCATTTATGAAAGCTTCTGGACAATATTTCGTTTTTAGCTGTTATAAAAATGAAAATAATTGTGAAGGCAGAGAGAGATCTGCAGCTGCTCCAGGCTATTCATGCCATAAGAGTTCCCATCAGGCCCTCTTTATTGTCACAGTTTTTGGCAAATTATTTTCTTATCGCACACAACCTATTCACTTCTGTTCCTGCATAACCACTTAGGCTCATAAAGCAGTGGGTCAGCAACAGTTTAACATATAGCACACGGATCGGCTGGCCATGGGGAGCACTGGTGCCTGCCCCTCCGAAAAGCAGCAACTGGAGTCAATAAAAATCTGGCCGGGCAGGCCAAGCCATTAGTAAGCCCAGCTCTCTCACCCCTCGCCTGGCTTATTTTGTGCTTAGCGCAACCCTCCTGCAACTGCCATCAGGTCCCACCTTATGGAATGGAAACAAGGATGCTGCCCAATTCTTCTCATTGAACAAATCCGTTTTCCCCCTAGGACAGGCAGGAGCAAATCAGAGCCTCCCTGCCTTGCATGCAGAATGGCCCATCCGGATTTTGATGGGCAGCAGGCTGCAGTGTCGGCCAGTCAAGTCAACGAGTTTATTGTGCCGAGCATACATATGCACTGGACAAATGCTCTGGCATCTTCAACGTGGGCAGAGAGCATGCCGCTCTTATTATATTGGTCCATTAGGGAAGCCATTTGAAGGAAAATATTTAGCAATTTGGAAAGAAGCAAGGTTCCAGAATGGCTTGTTTTCTGTGTGACAGCCTGCCATGTACAGATGAAAGGGAAGGCTTATAACAAATTTTCATTACCCACAAATAAAAGAAGAAGAAGAAGGAAAAAGCAACAGCAGGCAGAGCAAGTGCTTTGAGGCAGAGAGGTGTGGCCAGAAATTTACCCAGGAGGCCACAAAGGAGACTCAGCAAAACAAATCAATCAATCTCTCAATCACTCACACTTCCATCGCGCCCTTTATGGAAATGGCAATCAGTGCCTGTCAGCCTGTCAGGTTTTGGCCTTCAAGCCCAGTCTGCTAACTATTCATTATGTTCACCGATATGCAACCTACAGATCTGGGCTCCCCCTCAGCGTCCTTGCTCACCTTCCCTCTGCAGCTTTCTGTTCTCAATAGAAAAAGAGTCAGCACGCGGCATCGTTGTAACCGAGGTGGATGGCAACACGCAGCCCTGAAGTCATTGTAAACTATGTGGGCCTATTCAAAATGGCTTTGTTTCTATCCTTGGCTGCAGACGCAGATCCAGCATTTAGCATCTGAGTCAATCCTTCCAGGAACTGTACTGCAGTAATTGAAGCATATCAAAGTGCTGCTTGGATGTTGCTTGCATTGTTTTTGTTTTGCCCTGTCCGCAGCTGCTTACTTACACAAAAGAATTTAAACAATGCACAGAGTTCAGAGAGCAAATGGCTCGGTTCACCCAATATATTTCATCAACTCAGTTAAAGATTTTGGGACTTCAAGGGCATGCAGTGCTATGCTTGGGTTAGCTTTAAACTTTGTTGCTATTTGTGGGTCAACATATTGTGTGGACTGAGCCTGTTTAATTATATTTTATGATTCGGGGCACTGTGTAAATTCTGAAATGGTAATTTCAGTAACTTCACTGTTTGTGCCTTCAAGTAGAATATACTAGCACAAAAGAAAGTTTGATCACCAAGTTTTGGTACTACACTTAGATTAAGACTACCAGAAAGAAACCTGTCATTATTTCATGAGAATTATCAGCATTACATATGACTGACTGTGGTTCTTACATCAGGGAAAGCAAATGCCTGCCAGCTCACCAGACAAAATGAATGTTCACCAACTAACATGTTCACATATGCTTAGTTTGTATACTTTTGTAAAAAATAATGCTAGCTGAATAAACTACAATTTCCCATGTTATAGAATGCTAAGCCATAGTTATAGACATATATATATGCTGTGTACACTACACATATACAGCAAACCAATGACCAGGTTCAGGTGATGTGGGAAGCCAATTCCAAAAAATAACCCAGCAGTTTTGATAGAATTACAACTCACAGGAACCTGCAAGCAACTTCAGGGTTTTATAGTTCTCATACATCTGGGGATTGCCACACTGAGAAAAGCTGTGTTTAGTATTAAGTATTTTAATACATTCCAAATAAAGGTGTTCATGAATGTGGTTTGTTTACATGGGACAGTGTCCTTGTTTTGGGAAGATTGAGGATCTAGCCATGTACGCAAGACACCTACCTTAACAGAACTGCCTTGACTGATTCTCTGTTTTCTATTCCATTCATAGCATTTAACCTGGAAAGCTTAAAATGGCCTGAGACATTTCAGAGGATGCCTTTATTCCCATTTCGACCACCCTGAAGTTTTAATATCTGCCAGTTCTGCCTTACTTCATGTCCTGCCTTATGGAAAGACCAAATTAGCCCTAACTCAAACTCAACCCAACGCTATTTGTTTATTTTTTTTTAATTTTTTTGACCACCCTAGAACTTGGAAGAAGATTCCTGCACATGGTTCAAGTTGGCTTCCTTTCTTGCTGAGTTACAGGTACAAAGTTTTTCTTTTCTTTTGCTTTTCAACATTTGTCACTGCTTTGTGAGTTTTTTCTATTTTCCTGGCTGGTTATTTGAGCTACATTTGATATGATGATACTCTGCACACCTTTTTTGGATCACAGCTGAAGTAGTAGAGCTCTCAGATTAAATTCATTAATTTGGAACCTGCAATGAAATCAAAATATGTCTGCAAGGGTTGCTAACTGGGCCAGAAGTGCATATTGCCAATGGTGGAACAGCTGCACTGGTTTCACCCGATGAATTTCTCTAACATAGACAACCTGCTTTACTCCAAGTGCTTCGGATTTCAATTCTCAGAACCCATGACATTGCTCACATTGGCTGGAGCTAATGGGATTTGTAATACAAAATATGAAGGGGTGCAATATGCTTTAGGGGCACTGCACAAATCATAGTACATTTCATGCATTGTTTGAATAGACAAATAATTAAGATCCATCACTAGAATTACAAAACCAATTCTTAAAAGGAATTAGGAACCATAGGATTGTACAGAAAACATCCTGATTGGCAGAAGCTATTAATCCCTCAATCCATATGAAAATAATTGCAATCAGAGATGAAATAAAGACAATAAAGACAAAAATATACAAACTGAGTCCTAGATGAAAGACAGGGTTCAGAATTCATGTATTAAGGACACTATCTTATTATATTGGCCCATAGGATCTAATGTTCAGGGGAATTTTAAAATGCTTCACTGATAGGTCTATAATTTCCAATTATTTGAGTAAAGATCAAGTCTTTCTCTTCTGCCTTGGTTTTGGAGTCTACTTTTCTGGTAGAATGTAGAAGTCACAGGAGGCAGTGGAGCTTGGAAGGTCTGATGGGCAGGAAGAGAGCAAGATTGGATTCTCCTTAGCAATTCACAGAGTGTATCTATAGTTATTGCAAATAATTGTTTTAGACTGATAAGATGTTTGTTTGTAAGTGAATAACAACATTTTTTCATCCATTGTTCAGTCAGACAATCTTCATTAGGGAATAGGATACACATTTTATGATAACTGAAGTGCCAAACAATTCCACAATTTTCTGTCCAGGTCTAGGAAAATAGAACCGAAGGTAGGTTGGATTCTTCTACTCAAAGCATGGAAATGCAATCTTGACCCAATCTTGAAAGGTAGCTGTGCAACAATAGTCTTTCACATGGTAATGCTTTAATGAAAAGTTACGGTGCCTTATTAAATCATTGAAGTCAAAGCTCTCTCTATAAAATGGAATATACTGGGGAAAGAGATATAGAAAACCACACAAAATTGGTTTAGCACAAAGGCTAATAGTATACACACAAAATTCTAAATAATCAGTAAAGCCAGTCTAGCAAAATTAGTCATTGCCTCATTGAATAAATTTTTGGTTTTTGTCACATTTTTAGCATTCATTGCAGAAGTCAATTAGATCTTCTGATAGATTACAGGAACACAAGCCCTTCTTACTCTTCTTTCTTCAATGCTATCCTGAGTTTTACAGAAAACAAAAATGACAAAAAGCTAGCATCTTCAGTAGAAACTGACTATTGCTTTGCCCAATCAAGAAAAATGCTCCATCTGTGATAACCTAGTCTTACTGCCTAAAAAATAAGAAAGTATCTAATGACTAAATTCAACTTCTTGATGACACTTGGAGAAACGATAATAACATTGTCTGTTAATTAGTATTTGCTCTATTTAATAAATCAGTTTATGCAATATTTATTTTTTGGGCAGAAATTTCTCAAGGTGCAATGAATTTATCAGAGCCAAATTGTCCCACATTAAAACTAAAGATTTGTCACAACATAACAGTAATTGAAAAGCTAGAGAATGCTCTTATATTAGAGGATAACTTTGAACAATTCACTACCTCTGAAGCCCAATTTACAATATCTCACAAAACTAGATTATGAACTACCATGTATACTTCTTTGAACCCTTGGAGAAAGGTTGGAATATAATCTATTTAATTTAATAAAGCAGATCCATGTGAAGTCTTCTCACATTTCTACTTAATGTGGTTAATTCTTGGTTCAATAAATCTTGTTCCTTGGTATCCCCCCTCCTTTAAATGTTGCCCTTCCAGCATCAAGAAGTCAAACAGCTGTAGGAAGTGGTCTTTTTCAAACAGGGAGGTCTTCCAAGTCACTGAGATTGACTTAGCTACCAAAAAGACTTTGTACACGCTATCATCCAGCAAAAGATGGGAAATGCAGAAGTGCTGGCATTTAACAAAAAATACCAACCACAGCAGGAAGTCCTCTCTGCCCAATTACAAGGTGATCTCAGTTCACTTTATGGTTTGATTCTTTTTCTTCTATCACATATGTTTTCAAACACAGTTCTGATACCCTGTGGGGATGGCTTTTGTAAAGAGCCAAGGTTTCTGATTGAAGGAGCTTCAAAAATAGCTCTCTTCCCCTTCTGTGTATGGAGAAGGAAGGGGGCGAAGCAGTCCTGTAATAACAGATTTATTTACTTTGAAAATGAGAAGGTTGGAGAGAAAGTTAACAGTAAAATTAGTTGCTTGTTTGGTGATCCTGTGATTTTTATCATTAGATGCAGCAATGGGGCTAGAAGCAAGATTGTTTAATAAACAGAAATTACTGTTAAAATGTTTATTATTACTCAAAAATGTATCCAAACAGAAAGAATTAGTAATTATACAAGCACTGTTAAAAGGGGAGCAAAACTTGATCAGAGATGCTTTTTTTTAAAACTTAGAAATAATTTAGTCACTCCATTCAAGAGGTAGAAAAATCTCATTCTATTTGATAACAAAGGTACAAATTACCACTAATTTTTTTTTCTTGCACTAATTAGTGCCAAGTGAAAACCACTAGTGTGAAGTATTTGCCTAGGTGTGAGCACATTCATCAGAATAAAAATAAGGCTTTTGGGAGGTGGTAAGGTCCTCTTTTAAACATGTGCCTCTTTTCTCTCCTTTGATCATTTTCTGTTTAGTTGTAATGTCCTGATTTTTCAGAAGGAACAGTGCCACTTTTTTTTAAGGCACTGCCAAATGCCTCTGTCACCCATGCACATGGCTGAACTGCAGATCTATCCAGTGATGTTACAGATGAGATTATAAGGCAAGGAGGATGGATGAAAGATGACCAGAGAAAGAAAGAATCCCTAACTTACTGACTTAAGTGAGCAAATTGTGTGATTGTGTTTATATACGTATATGGTTTAGTGTCAAGTTTTTTCTAATCGTTGAAGAAGTAGAACTCATGACTCAGCACTGAAATGAGACAAACATCTTAAGAAATAGAACCTCCAAATGCCACCTTGTCGGCATATAGAAACACGGTGCCTCTATATTTTAACAGAATAAAGCATGAACTATCCTCAACCTGAAGCCTTCCAGCTGTGTTCAGACTGCACTTCCCATAATTCCTAGTCGGTGTGGCCTTTGGGAGTTGTACCCGCACACATTTGGAGGGTACTAAGTTGGGAAATGCTGAACCACAATCTCAATCCAAACTTTTGGCGAACAGTATGCATCAAATGAAATGACAGATCAAAAATAAAAGGAAGAGAGGCAGTCTGGCTGAAATGTTCTTTGTGAACCACATAGGATGAGGGATTTTTCCTCCTCAGGGAACAAGAAACAAGCTCAGCTGCCTAGTGTTCTTTGTCTAAAGTGAAAATGAACGCAATTCTGGTGAACAAATATGTGCCCCTCTAGGAAAAGCCCACCCAGAGATCTTTTTCCAAAAGAGCTAATGCCTATCACACAGGTGTGGAAAAACAGTGACACCTAGTGGGCAATGCAGAGATGGAAGGGGTATTCTCACATCAGCCATTGCTAATTATGTGCTTGATGAGAGAGAACGGAATCCCAAGCATACCGCAAACGGTTCATGGTTTCTCAGAAGTAGAAAGAAAGATCCTATTCATTACTGCACACGTATGGTCACATGATGCAGGTGAAATACTAGAAGTAAAAACTGGGAAATTGGATGAGTGTACAACATTAGAATAATTGAAATTATACTAAATCCAGTGACCAACAATATCTACTTGTGCTGTGAATACATACAGAGATATACAAATATACATCTCTTCCTCTTGCACTCTATTGCTTCAGAAGCTGAAACTGAAATGAACATAGAACTAAGAAACAGAGGCATAGAGAGATTATATGTCATTCCAACTTAGATGGGCAACTATATAAATTTGGTAAATAAATAAATATGTGACTTACAAGAGGGAGCTCTTTGCACCTGGGAAATGTTCCAAGCATATCACTTGTCTTTGTATTCCTAACTAGTGGTAAAACTCATGAGATCTGCATTTGAGGAGGAAGAAATTCAAGACAAAAAAAACGCAACGTATCTCATTATAAAAGAAATAAACAAAAGCGATAGGATCGTCCCAAGGCACCTAATCATGGGCATTCTGTATAAAAATGAATGCTAAATAATGGGGAAACAATTGTTTTGCCATCACTGTGTATACTGTGACTTTTCCAATGAGATTCATGAGCTAATAAGTTGGGTATTGTAGGAAATGTTCCAAGTGGGCATAGTCCTTTAAGACAAAATAATATTCAAGCACCACAGTATGCCATTTATCTCTTTATCTGAATAATTAAACATAGAAGCTATATAAGATTCCTATAGTGTTTTGAGATAATGTGGATAATGGCAATATCACCTGGTGCAGATTGTAGCATATCTTGGGCAAAGTTAATGTCAAACTACAGATTAATTCAACTTCAAGTCTGTTTCATGATAATGACTCTGTTGAAGATGCTCCAAAACTTTAGGGATAAAGACCAAAACAATCTACAAGAATATTCACAGCACATACTCTGGAATCATCACAAAAGTATATAGTACGCCACTTGATCTTGTCATTTTTCATTGATTATTTATTTGTAATATTTATAACGGTTCCAGTATAAAAGAGCTAACCCTATCTATCTACCTACCTACCTATCACCTCTCTCTCTCTCTCCCTCCCTTCCTCCCTCTCTCTCTCTCTCTCTCTTACAGTAAATATTGGTAGACAGGGAAACTAAAGCTGTTAGACTTCTGCTCATTTACTTCAGAGAGGAAATCTATTCTTATACTTTTGTCTTCAATCTAAATTTTGACAACAATTATTTAATGGAAGTCTTATCATGATCTACCAATAACTACAATTGTCAGGGTTCTTGGGAGGAAACAACTGTACTTAATGTAGGGAGAAGTCATTTATTTCAGAAACAGGATAAGATATTTTAGTATATATTGTGATTACAGATAAAATAATTATAACTATATCATCTGGATGTATACACTGAACTTCATATCAAATTATGAGCAATTGAAAAAAATCAATGAAAGATAACAAAAAATAAAGCTGAATTATGAAACAATGTCTAGTAATAGCATAATGTTATTCCAAGTAATATTACAAAAACAGATTCTGTCCATTCCTACGGTAGTATATGCACAAACTTTTTCAGATCATTTGGTATGGCACCAAGGACATCAACCAATGTTGGCATTACTACAATTTTCTTTTTCCACATTTGCTTGAATCCTATTTGAAGATCTTAATATTTCCATATTTTCCTAGGTTTGTTCTCACTGACCCTTTTATCTTGAGATCAAATTGCAGTTTCATGCTCTAATCGGGGCCGAAAGAAAGGAGACGATGTGAATAAATAGTATTTTCTTCCTCCAGTTCTTCTCCTTTAAATGACACAAGTGAGGCAATAGATAGTAACTGGCCCAAAGCCTTTGTAGAAGCTTCACTAATGGAAAGTGGACTTGATAACATCATATTGTCTCTAAGCAACATCTAAATCATTACACAACATAGGTTCTTTGAAAAAAAAATCTGCTGCTAAGAAATAGCAAAATGTCCAAAGAGTAACAATAGTAGTTGTAGAATAAGCAGAATCTTCAAATTTTGGGGGAGAGGTATGTGATATACTCTTGTCTCTAGCCATGGGCATATTGGGATTATTTCATACCCATACATTTTGGCAATAAGTTGTCAACAGTTCAGGAAAGTACCCAAGATAGGGAACATAAATGATAGCACACAAGGTTTGATTATTCTTCTTTTCTGAACTGTTTGTGGTAATGTAAAATAAAGTACAGTAGAAAAGAGACTGATAATAAATGTGGCAAAAATGGTGGATGAACTGAAAGCAACTGAATGTTGTTTTCCTGGGACAGAAAGGTGAAAGGGCACATCAGTTGAGGAATTCCAATAGGGAAACATGATAATCTGCAGCCTGGACTTGCAAGCTGTTACCAAAGGCCATCCAGTCTGGACACAAAACTTGCCTAGAATCAAGCCAGCAGGAATACAAGAGCAGCTTAATTGGTAAGCGTGGATTGTCCTCTCAGTAACTATGGTTTACAAGTACAGTGTATCAGTTCAAATCTGTCAGCTTTGGAGGAACTTCTTGTTGGCGTAGATGTTTATCTTCTGATCTGTCAAATTTTGTTCAAATCTAAAGATAGTACTAGTATTTGTATATATTTGTTAAAGTTATATCCAGGCAGCATACATACCTATAAACATTCCTTCCTCCAGTTTTCCCCACAAAGACTATGAGATGATTTGGGCTGAAAAAGTTCCACTATATCAATATTATTCAATAAGCTTCCATGACTAAAGGTAGAAATGAGCCTGGGTCACCCACATCCTAATACCTTTAAATACTACACTGGTATAATTGGCCTAAATGATGTCATTTTTGACCCACAACTTGAGGTAGTCTGGTGCCTTCATAAATCAATAGAACACCAGATAATAGTACATATTTTCCACCTCAATTTGAATTATTTTACATGATAAACAGTATACAACTCCCCAATTCTTATTCTCACTGCAAATCCTTTAATTTCTCCCTTCCTTATCTCTGTTCTGTCCTATTGTGTTCATTGAAGCAGCCAATAGAGCCTTGATGTCCTTATTGAGGTTTTCATTATGAGCATCCCTACAGATAAAAGCTTTTCACAGAACCAGTTGAATTATTCTAGTCTGATTATAATATTCAAAGTTTTGTTCAAAAAGCCAAGTTTTTCTCCCCAAAAAATGCCAACTATCAATGTTGCAATTTTATAAGCTTTGAATTCGAATAAAAGGAATGTGGCTTTATTGTTTCCTTTTTGCAAAGTTTGTGGAATCCACCAGTTGATAGAGTTGCTTCTCATATAAAATGTTTGCCTAGTTCTGATAAGATTTCTATAATGCATTAGCTAATGTAATATAACTGTTTCCAAGAGGATTTGGGGTCATAAGATTAAGCCATACAGTTTATAAAACATTTAAAGACACTTTGGTAAGGAGTCTCATAAAATAATATAAGTAATTTTCAAGTATGAATCATGGATAAAAGCACAATATCAAAACATATTTCTGCTGGAAATAAGAGGAAAATAACAAGGACCTCTTTCTTTCTCTTCAGAATCACATAATTGCTATGGAATAAGCTGGATAGTTATACACAAAAGTGACAAATGTTGTGTTATATATTTACAATAATCATTTCTCCTAAATAAGAGACATAATGGGAACTGATAGCTGTTACGTTCTAGGGTGGGGATGCAGACATTGTCCCTGAATACTAGAAGTAATCTGATATTATACACAAACCACTAAAATTTACAATCAGTTTTTCCAGACTAAAATACAGTATGGCTTTAATTCCCAGAATTCTCTAGCCAGTATAGTTATTGCTGGGAATTTGGAGAATTGGATTCCATGGATGGAGAGCATCCAGCCTAAAGAAATTGATTGTGAACTGTAGTTATTGTGGCGGAAATATCTTAAGCAGTTTTGGGGCTGTGTTGCTTCTCCATCTTTCTTTCATTCTTTCTTCCTCCTCCTCCTCCTCCTCCTCCTCCTCCTCCTCCTCCTCTTCCTCCTCCTTTTGCAATAGTTTGTCAGATGGAGTATTCTGGAAGTTTTGAGAGTTGGCATGCTATTTTGTGCCCATTATGCTTTGCCCTAACAAATGTTATTAGCCACCTATGGATTTCGGATTCATTTTTTTCAGTGGGCCTGCAGGAATCTGATTGCGTTTTAACTTATCCTACTGTCACTTCTCTTTTTTATTCAGTAAATATGAATAACTGTAAATTTGGATAACCTATGGCTAGGCTATTGTGATTTGAATATGCATCAGTTCCACAATCACCATTGCAGTCTTACTAGCTAATTTAATGATACCTAAGCACTTAAAAATGCTAAGTGACTGAAATGTTTTAGGGAAAGATTTATTGTTCTTTTGATAATTTTATCCCACCCCAGGTTACATATACTTATGCAACAGAATAAACAACTCAGCCCAAGCTATTCATCATGTCCAAAGTAAGATGCAAAATCAGTTTCCCCAGCAGCTCTCACTCCTGTTTGTCAGCAACTGGCATGACTAGCTGGCCTCATTAGCTTTTTCTCCATGAAATCACTGTGGCTGAAAAGAAGGTGATCACACAATTCAGACAGGCCTTCCCCAGCTGGTATTCCAGATGTGCTGGAACTCCAGCATTTTTAACCGGTGGGCTCCATCCCAATACCAAAAGCAGGAACTTAAAAATAAGACTTGAAAACACAATCTCCTCCCCCACTAGTATGATAGATCACACTTTTTATAGACAACAAGCTTAACAAAAGAAATGTAGAGTTCATCTCCAGCATGTTATATGGACAAATTAAAACATTTTTTATTGGATGACAGCCCATCAGACTGCTTTCCCAGCAGGTTGGGAAATCTGAATAGCTTATTAATCATGTGCTTACTTCCATCTGGAAAGGTGTTTCTCCCTGAGAGAAGGAAAGGAATGGGTGTCTTCTCTTGCCATTCACACAAAGGCAATGAGCCAGTTCATGCTGGTTTGGGCAAATAGTGGATACTTACTGTTAGGAATATAAGTCACCTAACAGGTATTTGGGTTAGAAATATATAAACCAGGATAAACATTTTAATACTATGTCTTTAAGAGATTGCAAAAACTGCAATTGGGTGTGGTTTTTCAAATGGCCATAAGATGGAGCCAGAAACCTGGGTTGTTTTAGTTTTAGTCTGAGTCTCAGAAGAGGGTGTGAGTGTATCTTTATTTCCTTCTGTTGGAAAGTATTGCTGTTGCTCCATTTTTCCTAATTGACTGATATTACTGGATTCAGTGTAAGTCTGTTACTGAACTGTTTTTGACACTGAAATTTGATGAATGAAAACTGACTGATTTAACTTGTGAATGACTTTTGGACTGCTTATTTTGAACTTTGCTTAAACCTTTCTGGAAGTAAAAACCTACATTTACTGTACAGTGTATCTGTGTACTGTATGTGTATTATTTAAACACTACTCTCTATATGTCTCCCTGTATGTGCTCATTCTCCTAATGGGGAATTACCTTAACACCTATGAACATACATATAATTAGAGCAGTCAGACAACTAGAGAACCACACTCATCTCTACTTTGGATTGACGTATAATCTTCTCTACAGGACTGAATGTAAGGGAAAGTACTTCTGCTATTTTCCAGAAGAAATTGATAATGCAGTGCATTAAACAAGACAGGATCCTGATATTGTTTGGTTGTCTCCCATTTTGCTCAGATAAGTTTTCAAAGAGTTATTTAATTTTTAAAGACATAAGCTACTAAATAATATTTATCTCATGACTGCTCAAGAAAAGGAGGGGGGGTAAAGGAGCTAGAAAACCACAAATATTTGGACTTGTGGCATCCTTGGATTATTAAGTCTTCAACATGACCAATCACAAAAATAGTCACCAAAAGGAAGCAGGACTTAAATGGTCACACCGTGAAACCAAGCACCAGGTTCAGAGATCAACCATTTGTATTTTCTAAGGGCATCTTCACACAGCTACTGTTTTCAACCCCCGATTTCTAAAACAAACATTTTGAAGATGATCTCTATGGCCTACACTGCCATCAGCCTCACATTATTGAGAATAAGGAGTTAAAATCAATGCCCATCAAGCCAGCAACAGAAAAGATAAAGACCATAAATACATACAAAAATATATACAATATCTGGCAGTCAGTATTTTTTTTGGTGTAGGCCATATCATGCAAAGCATAGAAAAGAAGTAGGAAAAATTTAAAAAATAGATTAAACCCATGAGATAGGGAGAAAAAAATATAGTTACATCTTATTTACCCCAAAACTTTTCTATTCTTACAAACCAACCTTGCCCTCACCCTATATCACTTCGTACATTGCATCTTAGTCTTTTACCTTGCCCTCACCCTATATCACTTTGTACATTGCATCTTAGTCTTTTAGACTTCTCATCTCTCTTCTGCTTGTACATATGAACTATTTAAGAGCAGTCCATATCCATAGAGTGTGCCATAGGCTTATCGACTATAAAAGAGTTGTACTGGCAATGGCTTTGGTGAGATTTATTGCAGGTATATGAAAGTTTGCTACCACATCACCATTATCAGTGTAGCCATGGCAGTGAGCAGTGGCTGAAACTGTGGTAAGAGACTGGAGTTGAAGATTGCACTTCTGAGAGACTGTCAAAGACCTCTGGGTGAGAAGAATGGAAAAAGTTGGAGAGGTTTTTTTCTCACCCTGCAGTAAGAGAAGTGGAAAACAGAGATATTTGATTCAGCTATTATATCACCTTTTGGTTCTCAGTTGCCAATTCAGCACTTAGTGAGCCTTTGACAATGGAACTTCAATCACATCTGAGGCCACATTAGCTACTTTTGTGAAGTTAGCATCTCCTTTCTCACAATTGTACAAACCTTTTTCTGATTGTTTCCCATTAGTGGTGGGATTTAAACATTTTTACTACCAGTTCTGTGGGTGTGGCTTGGTGGGCTTGGTGTGGCTTGGTGTGGCAGGGGAAGGATACTGTAAAATCTCCATTCCCTCCCCACTCCTGGGGGAAGCTTACTGCAAAATCTCATTTCCTCCCACCCCTCCTGCTTTCCCTCTCCATTCTGTACAGTGCAACAAAAGAAGACCCAGCCAATCAGCTGGGACTCGGGAAGCAGAGAATAGATGGGGCGGGGCCAGTCAGAGGTGGTATTTGCCCGTTCTCTGAATAACTCAAAATTTCCGCTACCGTTTCTCCAGAAATGTTCAGAACCTGCTGAATACCACCTCTGGCTCTTGTCACTATTTTGGAAATTCTTGAACAAAATTCTCAACTTACAAAAAAGGCAAGGCAGCTGGTAGAGACATCGTTCCAAATTATTTTTTTAATACAGAATGATGGGTCCTTATTCCAATCTTTTTATTTACCCACATTGGCCAATTTATTCAAATACTTGCAGAATGAAGTTGCTCAGTGACTTTTCCAATGTTTAAAAGGGTCTAATCCAATCAATTATTATTTTCAATCAATTATTACCCAATTAACTTGCTCAGTATGATGGTTGTTAGGCATCTACACACACAACTGATGGGTTGGCTGATCATGAAAAGCCAGCTTTGAGCCAGGCTTCTCAATCTCTGATCATGGCATCATTCTGCACCTCTTAAAACCCCCAGAGGGATCCTCTATGTTCCCTTCATTGATTTGAAGATGACTTTTGATTCAATCCCCCAGGAGCAGCTGTGGCAAAAACGAGTTGACTCCTCTTCTGATTGCCAGCTTTTGGAGCTAATTCTAATGTTACTTGAGGACATTTCCATTCAGGGTTAATGTGATGTTAATAGTACTTTATCAGCGCCAATCCCCCCCACAAAAAAAAACTAGTGTCAAACAAGGGTGCATTGTGCCACTCCTTTATTTGACTTTTATGTACTATAATGCAATTGTTCAGGCCCATTCCAGATGTGAATTTCACCCTCCTAACTAAACCAGAAACCAGTGTGTACACTGCTCTTCTATGTTTAAATTGTAGATATTGTCTTCCTTACCCAAAGTGGACTCCACTGAAGCCAAACTGAGGAACTGAAAATAAATTATTCAAAAATAAAATTCTTACATTTCACCAATGATGTTGCCCTCATATGTGAGAAATTGAGACATCTCTTTGAATCTTTCCTCCAAAAGCATCATGCTGCCAAGATAAAGATACTTGCAACTCAACCTCTTCAATATATCCTCTGATTCTTCAATTAACTCCCCAAAAAGGAATGTTTTCCTATTTTAATTACATGCTGAGCTCACAGTAGGCTAATTTAGGATGCTTTAAATTCTCGCTACTCTTCAACATCTTCATCAATGATTTGGATGAGGGGATAGATGGGGAACTCATCAAATTTGCAGATGACACCAAGCTAGCAGGAATAGCCAACACTCCAGAAGATAGGCTTAAGATACTGAAGGATCTTGACAGACTTGAACATTGGATGCTATCTAACAAAATGAAATTCAGTGGTGAAAAAAGTATGGTTTTACATTTAGGCAAGAAAAACCAAATGCACAGGTATTGTACAGATCAGGGGTGTCAAACTCAAGGTCTGGGGGCTAGATCTGGCCCACAGGGTAGTTAGATCTGGACTGTGGAACCTCCCTGGAAACAGTGAAGGACTGGCCCATGTGCACAGCCTTTCCTAGTCCATTTTCACTGGCAGAGGTTCACAGGGGGCTGTTGCAGCCAAAAATGGAGCTCGCAAGGGTTGTGGGCTGACTCCCAAGCTCTGTTTTGGCTGGTAGAGGCTTGCAGGAAGCCGTCGCAGCTGAAAACAGAGCACGGGAGCCCATTTTCACTGGCAGAGCACAAGGACCACCACAGGCTCCCTGACACGAGTGATATCATACTGGCAACACCCACACACACACCCCAAGGTCAAAAACAACCCTGATGTGGCCCTCAATGAATTTGAGTTTGACACCCCTGGTATAGGTGCTACCTGGCTCAACAAAAATGTGAGAGTCCTAGTGGAATCTTGGAGTCCTAGTGGAATAAATATGAATCAGCAATGTGCTGCAGCTGCCAAAAAAGCCAACAGAGTTCTAAGATGAATTAACAGAGGGATAGAATCAAGATCACAGTGTTAATACCACTTTATAATGCCTTGATAAGACCACACTTGGAATACTGGATCCAGTTTTGGTCACCACAATGTAAAAAAGATGTTGAGACCTAGAACGAGTGCATAGAAGAGCAATAAAGATGATTAGGGGACTGGAGGCTAAAACATATAAAGAACAGTTGCTGGAATTGGGTATGCCTAGTTTAATGAAAAGAAGGACTAGGGGTTACATGATAGCACTGTTGGTTCCAGTATCTCAGGGTTTGGCACAAAGAAGAGGGAGTCAATCTATAATTCAAAGTACTGGGAGAGGACAAGAAGCAATGGATGGAAACTAATCAAGGAGAGAAGCAACCTAGAACTAAGAAGAAATGTTCTGACAGTTAGAACAATTAATCAGTGGAATAACTTGCCTCCAGAAGTTGTGAATGCTCCAATACTGGAAGTTGAAGAGAAGAAAAGCTTTGGTGGCACAGTGGTTAGAATGTAGTATTGCAGGCTAATTCTACTGACTGCCAGGGGTTCAATCCTCACCAGCTCAAAGTTGACTCAGTCTTCCATCTTTCCACAGCCGATAAGATGAGGACCCAGATTGTTCGGGGCAATATGCTGACTCTGTAAATCACTTAGAGAAGACTACAAAACACTATGAAGCAGTATGTAAGTCGAAATACTATTGCTATTTCATCAGCCAGCACAATTATTATATGTGTATAAAATTCTATTAACTATTTTGCTTGTTTTTTTTCTTTTTTCTTTTGTTCCTTTATATATTTTTTTATTTTCAAGTAAAAAATGGCAAATAAAAAACACATCTTTCTAGTTACCTATATTAAAGTACTGTATATCTTTCTGAATCACTTATTTATTGTTCTCAACACATCTGGAAATTTTATTAATTTGGATCATCACCTGCCTCCTCCCTCCAAATAGATTAGGACAAAGCATTTATACATGCTTGATCTAATCCAGTTTAAAGACAGAAAATCCTCCTATCTGAGATTCTTGTAGCAAATTGGGATATTACTAGCCAATCACTAAGAATCTGTCTCTTCTTGAAAGGACACTTAAAACCTGTAACATTTCAGAAAAGTACTAGAGAAGACATCAATATAAAAACTGCATATATAAAAACACTTTTTTTCAAAATCCATCTCTAGCTTCTGGATTAAAGAACTGCTTCATGCCAGAATCTAGGATCAAAAATAGCAAAGTAAAGGAAATAGTAGTTCAGGAAAGAAAATCCCTTTTTGTCTTGTTGCTAATCATATCCCACTGAACAATTGGTACTGGTGCATTAACCAGGGAATATATCTGAAGAAATCAGTATCTTATTGTACTTCCACTCCAAAGATCCAATATTTGTAGGTAGTAATAAAATATTATTGGTTTTAGTTCTGAGAGACAACCACAACAGGGACAGTCTTGCCTAATGAATGAAAGGAGAAGTCTAAAAAATACTTAGTTTCTATCTCGATCTTATGCTGTAGTAAGAAAATTGCACGCCTTGTCTCGCTCAATGTCACAGGGAACACTCGTGTTATAGAGAATAATCATAGATTATTTTTACACAGCATATCCTGTACTTGGCTAGGTGGCATATACATTTTTAAAAAATGAATAAATTTGAAAACTTATATTCCCTTTCAACAACCAATCAGAATCTGTAATGCATTATGTGTCACAACTTTTAGGTTAATAAATCCTTTTCTCTTGAGAGACAGTAACTATACCTGATTCCATCATGTTTTTAACAAGAGAACGGAGCTATGCTTCAACAGACTTTCTAAATCCTCAGTGGTATTTTTTTAACACCTACAAGAGCTGAGATAACAACTGGAAGAGTAAAGACATCAGCCTCACAATCAAATGCAGATTAATTAGCACAATCATTAATTAGCACAATCATTTTCCAATTGCGACTTATGGCTATGAAATTTGGACTGGGAGAAAACCAGATAGGAGAAGGGTGGACGTTTTTGAACTGTAGTGCTGGAAGTGACTATTACACTTCCCATGGGCTGCAAAAATATCAAAGAAATCTTAGACTGAATCTTACAAAAAAAAAAATCACTTGAATACAAGGTTACCAAACAGAGACTGTCATAACTCCAGTAGTTATACCCTGCCAATAATAATGGGGTATAACTACTGGAGCTATGGTAATCCGTGGCTAGTTAAGTTTTTGCAGATATCGTTCCATTGTCCTCTGATTTCGATAAATGTTGCACATTAATTATATTATATTAGAACATAATAATGAATCCAGGATTCCAAGATTTCTAAGGGGAACATATTTTATTTATTAATATTTATCCAGACAGGTAGATATTGCCTTTCCAGCAGTTGCCCAGGGAGGCATGATACCTCCATTGTGCAGACCAACGAGGGTGTGATTGCTGAACTTTATTCTGAACTGTGGCCTGCTGATAGTATATTTGCTGTGTTCCTATTCCACCATCAATCATGCAGGAGATTATTAAACACTTTCAGCCTGTGTAGATTAATTCGATTGTATTTGTCCACATTTCTACGATGAAGAGTAAAATTGGAATGATACTTCAAATGTCTGTTTTCAGGCTGATGTTTTTTTTTTCTTTCAGAGGTATCATTGTTGTAAAAGTCACTTGAGCACAACCACATTGTACAACAACATCAATATAAATAACAACCATTGATGTAGCAATCAAAGAGCTACAGTCAATATTTAGATTAATCCACCTGCTCCATAAGCTCATCTCTTAGAGTTAATTCAAGTGCTGTCAGTTGACATGGCCTTGGTCTATTTTGCATTTATTCATAGTCTGATTTTCTTTTGTTTATGACATCTAACATATCCTGTGTCTTCTCATTCCTCTATAAAAACAAAATCATTGGCATATGTTGCATATGGAAAGTTCAGCTCATTTGCACTGCATTGAACTCCTGCAGGTCCACCCAGATCCTTTCCTATTGACAGCTGAAGTGTTACAATGCTGGAAACAGCATTTTGAATTAATTTTCTATAATCCGTATTATAGAATTCATTAAACCATATCTGTAATCCACCAGTTGCATTAGATTAGGCACTAAATGATCCAGATCCATCCTTTAATATTGTATGTGAAGATGAACCAGACAACACAAAGCTGTAGCCTTAGTTCAATAACATAAAACTAGTAAATATCTTCCGTTTTGGAGGTTGCCTTTAATTTTCAATTAGAAAGCAAGTCCAAAATTATGGGAATATTTATCAAGCACCAGGGAAATCAGGAGATCTAGGCAGTTCAAATGTGTATAAAGAATTATTGCAAGTTTAAGTCTTCAACAAGAATCTGAACTACTAACCATCAAGGGAAATTAGTGACAGGGGTGGGTTTCTACCAGTTTGCACCTATTCTCTAGAACTGGTTGTTAACATTCTAAGCAGTTTGGACAATCGGTTGTTAGAAGAAATTACTGGCAGAATCCTGTAAGGAAGGCAGGAAGGAAACATTCTGGTGTTGCTTACAGAAATTGCCTCTCTGTTAACCCTTATTACATTCTTGGCAGGAGATTTCCTGTCTCAGGAACTTCTCTGGAGTTTTTTTTCCCTTCCTTGGCTGGTACTTTGCTTGTGTGGAGTGACCATTCAAAGTTACAATGGCACTGAAAAAAGTGACTTATGACCATTTTTCATTTTTATGACTGTTGCAGCATCCCCACAGACATGAGAGGCCAGGCAAGAAGATGCGTGTCTCGATGTGAGTGATATTGAGTTGGCCACGCCCAGCCAATAACATGACCACCAAACCATGACCACCAACTAAGCCATGCCCGCAGAACTGGTTGTTAAAAAATTTGAATCCCACCCCTGATTAGTGGGAGTTAAGAATGAGAGGAATTCAAGGTGGGCAGAACTTAGCTCTCTTGTGGGTACGACTCATGATGCATTTGACCCCTCTCTTAGGATTAGCCTGGTTATTTGAGACATCACTTCCACAACTGATGAGATATTATATATCAAGCAGTCTTTATTAGAAACCTAAAGTCCCAGCTCTGTTCAATGTTAAATTGTTTATTTTCATATGTCCTTTACTTTCATCATGCATTCTTATCAAATTTAGCAACCAGCTTTTCATTCCATATTTATATTATTTGTATATTCTGTTTTTAATCCTATTCACTTTATTAGATTATTTGTTCAAATCAATGAAAAGCAGCAAAACTTCTTTCTTACATTCAAACAAAAAGAAACTAATAACACAACCAACAGGCATTTTTTATGTAGCTCATCCCATACTAAATTCTTGTCAGTTTTACCCCAGATGACTTCATCTGAGGATATGTAAAACTGTCAGACTAGCATTCCCTTCCTAATTCTTCTTAGGGTACCTAAATTTCAGAAACCAGGAAGAAAATGTGAGGAAAGAGTTCCCTCCAAGGGAGAAATAGCTTGACCTCAAGCCTCTAATCAAGTTAAAAAAGGGCATCATTTGGAAATCCAGGCCTAAAACATAAAGAAGAAAGAATGTAAAGAAATTAAAATTATTGTTGAATATAGAGCAGGATATGTGTTATTAGAGGAGCAAGAGTAGAAAACAGCACTTTCCCCATAGAAAAACTATGTGTGTATTTGTTTCTCTGTGGTTAAAGCCTCGTGATACCAGTCAGTTACCTTTATTCGTGATTTGTTCAGTACAACACATAAGGTCTTAGGGGAAGCTAGAGGGAGGTACAATGGCTCCAAATGTACCGTGTTTCTCATATAATAAGGCCGGGTCTTATTTTTTTTTGAGCCCCCCCAAAAATGGCTAGGCTGTCTTTTCGGGGGTGACTTAATTCTCTTCCTTGCATCTTCGGGCGGGCGGGCGGCGACGGCTTGGATATTGACCTCGGCATTAATGGGGCACTTCATATCAGGGTCAATGCAGGCAGCACCATATCCGGGTGTGCAACAAAAGTACTTCCTAAAAGCAAGTGCCCCCACCATTCCCCCCCCATTTCACATGTTTTAATATAACAGGCCTATAATAATAAGGGGGCTTAATTTCATTTCATGCCTATAAAACATGCTAGGACTTCCTATTGGGGGAGGCCGTATTGTTGGAGAAACAGGGTAGGTAGCAACTTAACCTACAATACCAGTATTTTTCCCCCAAGTTAGGGCTGGGATTGGGCAGGGAGACTAGTTGGTATAGAATAACTAACTTAAGATTTATTTGCTTTTGGTTTTTACTTCAGAATGATGTGCTGCTGAAACAGTTACACAGTGGGAGAGAAAAATAATGAACTTGTAGGCTGCATATTGCTCTGGGGCCATCAGTTGTCCATCCTAATGCTAATCAAGCCAGGGATGGAACCACCTGGCTTTGTTGAGGGTCCCTGTGGTGAGAGGAACCAAAGGGAGTGCTTGAAGCAACATGGGGTAGCACACCTTCAGACTGATCAATATTCAAGGTATCCAACATGCTAACATTACAGTTAATTTTAGAATGTGAAAGGAAGCAAGTTCTTCTTGTCATTTTTACTTATTTGGAAATAAGGACAACAAGATCAAGTTCTGTTTATTTCCTGAATAGGGAAGTGAAAGTGTGTTTGTGTGTGTGTGTGTGTGTTTGTACGTGTGTGTGTGTATGTGTGTGTGTGTGTGTGAATTGTATACAAACACGAATTTGTAATTAGGACATATGACCACATCTGTAACTAAAGCAAGCAAGCACGATAAATGCCTAATATTCTGATAAAAAGTATTTGTGCTTGGAAAGTTTGCAACTGAATTTAAAATTCTGAAAAGGAGTAATATATGGAAAAGAAAGGAGGGGTTAAAAAAGTGCAAATCCTTTTACACCACATAGTGAATTAATCAAATGGGTTATGGACTGAGGACTACATAATTAAACATGTAAGGTATGAAGGTAAAGTACCAGAATACATGAAGAGGATAATTCCTTTAGTCAGCAAATGGGCAATAACAAGAAAGGAATTTTTGTCTGGGGATATTGAGCAGTTGTATAAACATATGATGCAAAGGCTTTTTCAAATAGACATAACATTGCCATATGCTCCATCAAAAAACTGCGGAGGAACTTGGGAAAAACAGAATGATTTAAGACCTGCTATATTCCTTCCTGCCATCATTTGGTTTGCTGAGCACAGACAGCACAAGGTAAGGAGTGTCGTTAAATGAGGACACATTGAAAGACCAGAGTGTGCCCCAGAGACCCCTGGGCTGAGATAATGAAAGCGAGTAAACATCACCAAGGAGCGGCTGCCTTCCTTAGAGCACAGAAGAAAAAAGCATTCTGCACTTGCATTAAGTTCTCTGATCCCTCATTGCATATGCAATAGCTACTTCAATGGTGCACCAGAAGCCCATTAAAATGGTTAGATCTATCTCCCATTTGCAAACTTTGATTGTCTGTATGCAGATGACTAAGAAGGCAAAGTTTGGACTGAAAGGGCAGGAGAAAATGCAGTAGAAGAGAGCCTCTGCTCTTGTATAAATATCACACCTTGATTTATACCATTCTGCCTTGGCCAAAATTCTCTAAACTAATGGCTCAGCATGCCTGAACACAAGAACTTGGGAGAAGACCTGACTTAGGGACCGAGGCTAGATTAGCAGATTTTGCTAATCTTGTTTTTGCAAGCATTAGAGTACAGTCTGCTCTATTGTTTCCTTAAGTACAACCCAAGCAATCACAATCAAGTCCAGGTCAAAGTTGAGATGAACACAAACTGAAGGCTGCTTCTCCCAAGTAAGAGCTTTGGTTTTCTTCCATATCTCAAGGGAGCAACAAAGAGTAGATAGAAGGAAAAATGAAATGTTATAATATCAAAAACAATCTAATTCATAAGGAGAGGGATACTATAAGGATTTAACTTTCTCTGCATTTTTTCCAATCAATCCATAAAATTCCATTTAGCCAGTGGGTAAGGTACTGTATATAGAAACCGATAATAATAATATGTCAGGTAGGATAATTATTTATATTAGGAGTACAATGGAGAGGTATTTAACATGAACGATTTCCTATCATTACTGCTGCTAATGCAAACAAAATGATATATTTAAAAAAATTAACTCAATCACAAGCTACTTAGTTTGGAACTCAGTTTTAGTTAAATTAATTTGTCTCACAAAGCATAGCATTTGTATATTTACATATACAAATTTAGTTTTCAATCTTTGGCATCAGCAACTAATAATGGAACTCAACTACTGCTGATCTTATAGGCAATACTGTACGAGGGAATGTGGTTACACAAACCATTTTGAGAGGCAACTTTCAATATATACTAACTGTGCTTTGCCAGTAGTTCTGGTGGAGGTGGTTCTTCATGTATGCATACTGTACTGAAGTTCATGCGAAGCCTTAATGGCTACCTCAATATTACATAGCAAAGGTGTCCACACGGGGATCAAATAAGTTAAGTTGATGATAGCAATTTAAACCATTCCCCTTTTCAGACGTCTTCTCGTATGACAGAAATCCATATTTTCTGAGTTATATTTTAGGTTTTTTTTACTCATAATTAAATCTTCACCTTCAATTCTCTGCATGAATTCATCTATTCTATAAGATGAAATCAGCTTCATACTGTAACCTTTGCCTTTCTTTTAATTTTACTGATTCAGAATGTACTTCTTTTTCCTCCTCTCATTTCATTTGTTAATTATGCTCTTTACCACTTACTCCTCTTCTATCTTACTCTTCCTCTATCTTCTTCTAATTGATCTTCTATCAATTAGAAGAGTTTGGGGCACATTTAAGCCACATACCACAAGGGCAACCAAAGGCCAGTTTTACCCCAAGCATGCCCAACACTGTTCTATACAAATGACTACCTTGCTGAACCATTCTTTTTTTAACTCTAGACTGAGTGAAATATTTGGAAGAGGCTCAGGAAGACATTTGTCTAATTCACTGGATTATAAGAACCAGTAACTTGTACAGCACAATGAGACTTGCAAGATTCTGTTATTGTAGTCAATCTAAGTAAAAGAAGTCTCAGCCTTCCTGTAGAGTGGTTTCTGTAGATAGCAAAATCAGTCAAACTGCCTTTCTGTTCTAATTCAATCAAATTAATGCAAAATGCTTAAACTGAAGAGGAGGCATGAGAAGCTAATGCCAAATTCAGAGAATAGTTCTATAATTAGTGGTACCTGAACACACTTGTAAATGGATCATAAGCTTCCTAACAGACAGGAAGCAGCAGATGAAGCTAGGCAGAATCACATCCGATACCTGTACAACCAGCACAGGGTGCCCCCAAGGCTGTATGCTATCTCCACTTCTCTTCTCCCTATATACCAATGACTGCATCTCAAATGATTCATCTGTTAAAATACTGAAGTTTGCAGATGACACAACGGTGATTGGTCTCATTCGAGATGATGAATCCGCATACACACAGGAAGTTATGCAACTTGCTTGTACCCTATGACTATCACTAAGTGTTGTACCTTATGGTTTTTGACAAACATATCTTTTCTTTATGTATAGTGAGAACATTTACACCAAGACAAATTCCTTGTGTGTCCAACCACACTTGGCCAATAAAGAATTCTATTCTAAAATTCTGCAAACTTTTAACATACTTGTTTTTTTTAATAACTTGTGCATAAGTAACTTTGCTTGCTTCAAAACTGAATTTTCTGTCACAGCTACACATGTTGTAATGTAGACCTCTATCCATTTTGCATAATCATCTTATTGTGGAGGACATTACTTTCTCAGAAAAACTTGATTGTTGGTTCCTTATTGTTAATCTTATAGCAGTCTTTCTGTTGTAAATATTTTCTCAATCTTTCCCAACTTTGTATTCAATATATTTAATCCCAAACCTTATCATTCTCATAGACAGAACCAGCATGGAAATTAGGGCAGGTCAAGTTTTTCAACTTTCAATTTCTAAAAGCTGGGGGTGCTCAAAAGTTGTGACATGCGCTGAAGATTGTAACTACACAAATATTATAATTTTTTAACATTTTGTTTGTTTCATAGTTATCTGACTCTGGATTGTAGCAGTAGTTCAAGATAACTAAGAGCTGATTACAGATCTATGATATATATCTTTGATGATTCGTGCAGGAATCAAACCTAACAATGTACTGATAAGTTCTGACAAAGAGAGGAGAGTTAATACTGTAGAATATAATCCAGAAGCTAATGATGAATGCAACAAAGTGTGAAGAGAAATTGTCTGAGATGATTATGATAGCAATATGAGAAAAATAGTAGTTAATAGAATATCAGGTAAGAGTCTCTTATAATGAAACAGATTAAAAATACTGGGAATAAGATTATTAGATTATCTAACACAATAATACACAAATAGAAAAGAAAAATACTGAGAAATAATCAAATCATCTTCTGGAGACAAGCAAGTTCTTCCTCAAACAGAGTAATCCTTGCTGAAACTCTCACTAATACACATTGGTCAGCTTCAAACAATGAAACAAAAAAAGATACAGGGTGACTTTGCTTTAATTTTTTATGATTGGCATAATGTAAAACACCCACAAATACAGTCAAATTGATTTTTTCCTTGAGTCTGTACACATACACAAGCATACTAAATTCCAAAATGCACACATGAAGATAAATTACTCCATGGTAAATTGTTGCAAATATTATTTGCAATTAGATGTTTGTTATTAGAGTCTGAATTTCATGCTGCAAGATCTGGGGATAAAATCATTTAGACTCCTCTGAGAAACGTCTTTCATCCTCTTTATGAGAGTAGCATTCATGGCAGCTTTTATATTAGCAAGAAGAGTATCTCAGATAATTTCCCCTTCCATGGAGAATCAATACTGTGTAATCCATCAGTGTGATAGCCCTTTCTTATTTGTTTGGATTTCATTCTGTGGACAAACTATCAGAAAAATGAATATAATGCTTTTTGCCTGAACAATTGAAGCACCTTCGTGGGAAAGACATCATGATCCAGTTAACTGAAGAATATTTTAGCAGCATAGAAAAATAGTGAATTCCAAAGACTTAACTGATGTCTTTCCAATTGTATAAGCAGAGCAGTAAATCTGCTGCAGAGGATCAAAGCCAAACAGCAATTTCATTAAAAGCAAGAAACAATTCCTGAAGACATTTCTTCCCCTAAAGTATCATACTCAAACAAATCTAGAGTGGCCTTACCAGCACAAATGAGAAACAAGAACACTTGCCACTTCTGAAGAAAATAGAGTACTATAGATTTTATTTGCTGTAGAAATATCACTCAAATCTATTCACTCAACAACCATTTCACTTCTGCAAAAAAAAAGTTCCAACTCCTTTCCCAAGTGCCTTTAAGGGTACTTAAAGATTCTACTATTATAATACTTCTTTTAAATGCTGTAAGCAAAATATTTGTGCATAGAATGGTATTTTGATTTCATCATAAACTAAGTAAACTAACTGCACATTATCTAACCCATATAAGTTATATACATATTGTCACATTTGTACTAGAAAAGGAGAACAAAGCATGATTTAAATTCCTCCAAAACATACAAGGTCAAAATTCAGTCAGATTCAGTCAATGAATTCTTCTGCTAAGTCAGAATACATAATATTTCCGAAATGCAACTGAAGACAAGAAGGATTTATCTCGGTCTCATTTTTATGGGTGGAGGAAGAAAATGATAGAAAACTATCATATAAAGAAATGAACCTTATTTTGCCAGAGGAGACATACTGGTAGAGCTTAGCTCTTCTGATTTGTTCCTAAGTATTATACCATTTATTTAAGCATTCTGCCATTCTTTCTGTAACTTTGTACAATATTCCTAAAATATAGATGTTCATGACTATTACTTGTAGATGGCACAATTTTAGGATAACCCTGGAATTAATTTCACGAGTGTACAATGGTTCTTTTTCTACTTAGAGACCTTCAAAGTAGGTAAAGGTATGCCTAGTTCAAAATCACTCAATTAATCTAATTAAAGTTGTCTGATGTTATTTAAGTTATTATCCTTAAATGTTCTAACCAAACAGATTGTTCTTGTGTCCAACAAAATGAAAAACAGAAACAGGGGGGGGGGGGGGGGTGTATTGGAATTTCTNGGGGGGGGGGGGGAGGGATGTATTGGAATTTCTGGTCATGATCAGCTGGATGAAGAGAGTTTAGTAGCCTAATGAATGGTAACCTGCAAATATGCCTCTGAGAAAGAACCAATAAGGTCTCCCTTATCTTGAATTACACTGTAACCATTTTATCATATTAGCTTTACTACTATGATGTAGAAAATAACTGAATGCCAAGACCATTCACAACATGTATATCAATAGTACTGTTGATAGAGTTCGGTTTCTCTTCCCATTTTCTAAAGATTTAAGAGGATGCTGGTTTATTTACACTCACTTAGAGAATTTGGGTCAAAGATTATACATACACACACACACATCTACACACATACTGTACAAACATATACATACATGGACACACACACACCCCTAGCACCTCCTTCAATCCAATAGTTCACATTCCTAATATGTAAGAAAAATCAACTCAGTTGTTGGCAACTCAGTTGTTTTTATTTTAACACAGGAAGAAGCTGCTAGATCTAACAAAGCCCATCTAGTACAGCATTATGTTCCCACAATGGCCAATCAATTGCATGGAAAGCCCACAAGAAGGACATGAATCAATAACATTCTCCCATACGTTTTCTAGCTACCAGCATTTTGAGTGATGCTATGCCTGATACCAGAGGCAGAATAGCCCATCATGATTTGTAACCAATAAACTGCCTTATCTTCACAAAATAAATATTGGCCCTGTGTCCAACAATTATAACATCTAACAAACAGTTTGCACTGCAATGGGGGAGTCATTACTTTTCCTTTTCTTGGGGTCAAGTAAATGCTAAGAAAGATTGATAACTTACAGAGAGATAAAGGAAAGAATGCTGAAAAGATGAGATTGGTAGACCTAATAAAGGAGACCATCCCACACAATATAGTTGCCTGGTAGATCTCAGAGAGCAAGAGAGTGATGAATCAGAGTTGGAGTCCCAGCAGGGAGACAGCCCATCATTAAACATGCCAGGATCCACAAAAGGAGACTACTAAGAAACAGAAGAATAAAGAAAGAATAAAGCACAACTATATTCTATATGCATAGAATAGACTGCAAAATGTTGAAAGTAAGAAATGGAGGTGTGACTGAGCATAGCATGCTGGCAATTTGATGAAATAAAGTAAAGAAGCAAGCAAAAGGATCAGAAAACAGTAGAAATAGAAGGATACGGTCAGCTGGTGCAGAAAACGAAAGTGCAAAGCAATCTCTAATGTTCCATCCTTAGTCACAGATAACAGTGACACAGTAGATTTCAAGTGCTAATAAAAGTAAATACTGATTATAAACCCTTCACTCTATTTGTTGAAGTTTAAAAAAAAGAATTCACAATTCAGAAGTGAAGTGGTAGAAGCTATAAAATCTGGTGGGCCACAATCGCATTCAATAGACAGAAGGAAGCTTGTTCTCAAAAAGCAATTTTTTCTCGATTACTGCATTAAATCTCTTGTTCAAACATTATGAAGTCATGTTATAGGTTAAAGATTCTAATCTATAGGTCTTTGTACATTATACCTGTTCTCTATAAAATAGTTTACTCCAAATCCTCGAATGTGATTGGCTAAAAAAGCTGGCATAGGGATTGGTTCACTAGGAACCAATCCAAAAGAGCCGCCAAAAGGTGGCAAAATCAAGTAACCGTCATTGGCTACAAGCCGGCAGGCAAGCCGTATATAAAGGCTGCCGTGGCTAGAGCCAAACCGTTCCATTTCACAATACTTGTTAAAATAAAGACTTTTACTGTTGGAACCCAGTCTACCTCGCATTTTTCCGGATGGTACACTACCTTCCAAAATGTACATTTTGTACACCTTCTGAAATGAGCTGTACATTCTCAATATTTTACAAGGATCAATATATCTGGCTACAGAAGATCAGCTTGGATAGTAATTCATCCTGCCCCAATTAGATTTGCTGAAATACTAATTCCTAAAATTCATAATCAGCAAAGTCAATGTTGAATAGAATCTCTGGAAGTTTTAAAGAAGAGCTGGAGTGTGCTGAACTGGGGTAGAAACATAATCCACATGTATATTTATAAGCAGGTTCAGAGCCCATATAGCAGAAGTTATATTTGGAAGGCTTCCTATTAATTCACCTGAACCCCACTTCAGTGCTAAGCTTTTTCTCAGAGTGCACTAATAGATATTTGGTCATTTAGGATGAAACATTGATTTTTTATATTATCAGATGATTGTATTACCAAAGCAGATTATAATTTAATATTATAATAAACTATATGGCTATACGGTATTTTGGAATTTTTAAAAAAAGTTGCTTTGGTACATCCAGGGTCCTTAAAGCAGCTATAAGTTGTCCCAAAATTGCAGTTGCCTAATAGGAAAATATGTATTTATTTTCATTAAAGGAACTGTGGCAGTGATTACACATGTGTTTATATGTATTGCAAACACTCTATTCCCTACAAACCATTACACAGTCTTAATATTATTACAGTGGTATGATGGTACTCAACTGTTTGAAACTTGTGAATTTGGAACTGACATGAACATTTTGTGCTGGTACTTGTCATTTGTTTGGTATTTGATACCCAAGCTTATCGATGTTGGCTGCCTGATAACTCACTACCCATTCCAGCGTCACACATTTGTCACATCATTTGTTTGGTACTTGTTTTTAGTACTCACTGTGTCTCCTAGAACCAATTAATGATGAGTACTGACATACTACTGTACTTGAAATATTATACTGCTGATAGAGACTTATTATTTTAAGATTATATAAGATACAAGTAATCTGCAGTCTGAAAAGAAATGCACTTCAAATGTATGTGTGGTAATTTGCCTACATTAAAGCAATCTGATGAGATACATTTAGTAGTTCTACAGATGCACATACATTGCTTGTCTTCTTTTTATACTTCTTTCTTCCTTAAAAAAAAGAGTCAAAATATTCCCGTTTATATAGAAATGGATGAAATGACTGCATTTGGCAAGCCTCTTTTATTTTGTAATTTGTTTCATTGTGCAAATGTAGCAAAGGGGTTTTCTATTATGCTTTCAGTTTGAGTCTGCATAGAGTAACTTCCAGCTGTTGACTGTGCGATTAGTCCTTTAAAGTGCAAAAATGGCTGTTTACAAATACCCATAATTACTGTAATTTTCAGGCAAGAAATCTGCATTCACCTCAAACCAGCCCACATGCCAGCTTTTGCCTGGACAATTTTTTTTCTAAGACTAGAAATCTCAGTCACTTTTATTCCTAAAAATTAACAAAATATATTTGACTCAGAAGTAGATTTTAGCATGAATAGACCTTTGAGACATCCAACTGTTTCAATAATATTTCCTATTCTTGGGGAGCAAAAAAATTTTTTTCCTTGATAGTATTTGTTTTTATATGCACTGCACTGGAATGATGTTTTCTAAATTCTGCCAGGAAAGACTTATCATATGTAGATGCCATTGCTGTAACATAAAGATAAGGATGGAAGCTTATTGCAAACATAAGCTCATGAGTCTATAAATTGGAACTATCCTTCAAAATACAATGAATTTTACTAATCCAGGAATTTTTTTTTTTTAGAAAAATAATAAAATACACAAATAAGCTATGAATGTTGTTTTCCACAAAATTATTTTATTTCATTGACTTAAAAATATGCATAGGCTTACCTCATAGAAGAAAAAAATATAAAGCATTTCTTACTATACTTTCAATAGAGCAGGATTATGGGCTGGTAGAGCAGAGAGAGGGACAGATTCAAAGAGTTTCCTTGCTTGGAATTCTCTGGCTTAAAATTACTCAAGTACAAAATGCATTGTCTTCATCCATTGGATTGTCTTGCATAAGGAACATATATGGTACATGTGGACATTTCCATACAGGCCTCATCTTTGGAGTAACAGGCAATAGATCTGATGCATAGATATAAGAAGATTTGAAAAAGTTGTCTGGTACGAATAAGAAAATATCAGAAGAACAGAAAGGTAAATATTACAGTTGACAAGGACAACGTTGTATACTTCTTGCCTGACAGGAACTGGGCATGGCTAGTCGAGTGAAGAGAAAGACCAGGGGAGAAATGATAGCAGTGTTCCAATATTTGAGGGGCTGCCACAGAGAGGAGAAAGGGGTCAACCTGTTTTCCAAAGCGCCTAGAGGCCAGACAAGGAATAATGGATGGAAACTGAATGAGAGATTTAACCTGAAAATAAGGAGAAACTTTCTGACAGTGAGAACAATCAACCAATGGAACAGCTTGCCCTCGGGAGTTGTGGGAGCACCATCACTCAAAACTTTCAAGAAGAGATTGGATTCCCATCTGTCAAAAATGATGTAGGATCTCCTGCCTGGGCAGGGGATTGGACTAGATGACCAACAAGGTCCTTTCCAACTCTGATTATCTGTTATTTGCAATGCACTCTATCTGCTACATGTGAGATTAAATATGTGGTGGGAGAGAGGGAGTAGGAGCAGATTAAACATTACTAGAGCAAAAGCAGACCAACTTCCTTGCTGAGCATGGAAAATGATTAAATTCAAAGAATTTATGACTTCCAGTCACTTCATTCCTTGCAGAGATTTTTGCTAGAAACCTAGGATTTCTTCTTACCAGGCTATTCCCGAGTTCAGCATTTTTAAAACCTCTTTGTCTATACTTTTTGTACCTGACTGTAACTGGTGGTGTTAGGAATTTATTCAGATAAAAGGCTCATAATGTTATATAGTCTGTCCTGATTAAATAATAACATAGGCTTCTGTGTGTTTGTTTTCCTGCGCTTTATAAATGAGAATGAGAGGGAGATAGGATGCCTTGGATGTCCCACTGGGAAAGAAAGGTAGGTGAGATAGTGGAATTTCTTGATCCTGTCCCTTCCTACCATTTGTTCACTAGTCTAACTCAATCTTCAGCTGCTGTGCAGCTTGTGAATATTTTAAGTTCTCACATAGAAAAGCAGGTGAAATAACTTTGAGGAGACAAATGATAAATTAAACAATCCTTTACCTTTTTGGGCTTTTACTCTAAGGACTGCCTCCAAAGAGGTTTTTTGTCCCAAAAATGTTTAGGAAAAAGTCAGTTGCCTATCTTTAATAGGTATATCAACCTTTTTGACAGGATTAGATAGGGCTTTAGCTGTCTAAACCAGATATATGTCCATGAACACAATCAAAGCATCTTTTCTCTTTTAAAGAGTGAGTACTTTTAAGGAGAAGATAAATATCCAGTACATGATAGATGAAAACACATACTGTCCCAGACAATATGGCCTTTGAGAACCTGTTAGTCAATAAAATAAAACACTCCATTCTCTTTAATTAACATATGAAATAACACAATCTGCAACACCTAGTGTGCAGCAGCAATTAAGAGGCAAGGCTTAGTTAAACTTTCTAATATCTCATTTAAATATGCAATTATGGGATAATTGCTTACAATCAATAAAAATGAATTATTTTACAGGGGGCTAAATTATTATTATTTTTAGTGGGGCTTTCTGCTACTTTAGACAGAATTTTATACCTCTTACTAGATCAACATTCTGCTACTTTAGAGTCTTTTGATTTATTCTTGTATAATGACAACAGCTTTAAGAATTTGGCTTCAAAAGCCAGTGGTCACTTTTATTATTCTGATTTCAGTCCTGGGAATTGTTTTGGATCTTGAACAAATGTTGGTAAACACCTAAGTAAACTATAGCTCCCAAGATGCTTTAAGCGCAGTTAAAAGCAGGTTTGTATTTCCTGTACATTTTATGTTATCTATTGGCTGCTGCTTTCTCTTTCTTTGCTGATTTTGTCCAAACTAAATAAAACATCCATATTCAATCCATATCTTCCTACAAACGTAGTCAGACAAGAAGTCTTGAAAGAGAAAAGGCATTTCTTGCACCCCTTCCAAAAGCAATACAACCTTTCACTCTGTGAAATTCCTTCTAATAATATTAATTCTGATTATCTTGTACAAAATAACAGTGTATTGCAGGAACCCTAAAATTATAAAACTGAATGAAATGGAAACAAAGCAGAGTTACTGGGATTTTTTTTTCATCCCCAAACATCAATAGAATGTCTTTTTTGACAGACCATAAAGATACTAATTCCAGAATGAATAACTCCCAGGAAATAAATTTAAATTCGGAGAAAAAAAAACATTCTTAGCAAATCAGTTCCTTTGCTGCCATTTCCCAGCCAGATGTCCCTGAGAAGCATTGAATTACAATTCCCATAATTCCCAAGATTTATCATTTATTCCATACAGACTTGCATTCTTCTTTGGAGATGTAATTCATTTTGGTATAATTAATGCCCAGAGCTGGATGGCAACTAAGTGTTAAGGAAATCTAACACATTTAAAGGTTGCTTAGTGCTACCAAAACATCCTGATATAAAACTAACAGTTGCAGTCAATTATGCAAGTGAAGAACAAGTGTGATTATAGGCACTTTGTAATATCCCTTTTTTCACACATACAGGGTCAGATAGCTGACATCAGTACAGACTATATTAGGGAGAAGGTTAGCTGAACCTGTGGTAAAGACACTAAGCCAATTGATAGTATGCTGATCATTATTTCTAGAATAGAATAGAATAGAATAGAATAGAATAGAATAGAATAGAATGGAACGGAACGGAATGGAATGGAATGGAATGGAATAGAATAGTATTCTTTATTGGTCAAGAGTGATTGGACACACAAGGAATTTGTCTTGGTGCAAATGCAGATGGAATACTCTTCCCACCCATATGTAAACATTCTTGTTTTTATTAATTTAGCAATTTATCACATTTTTAAAACCAACCATCTCTCTCAAAGAAGGGCCCAGTACAATGTACAAATAAAATATTAAAAACATAAAAATGTATATAGAATTTAAAATAGGCAAGTGATGTTAAAAATTAATTAAAGGCAGAGGGTGAGCTTTTAGGGTGCTAACCAGACCCATGGCTGAGTGCCTCGCTCCAAGCAAGACTGCTGAGCCACATTTTCATGGCTGTTTCATTACTATTGTAATGTCAACAATGACTACAAATGAGGATATCATGTCAATCTAAAAGTTCTCCCGGCAGGACATATTTTTCTTTATAAGAAGTTGGGTACAACATTATGGCGTTAATTGTCCATATCATTTTCCTATGTAGATGCAAAATGAACTTTAGAAAATGAACACAAAGTCTTTATTATAGATGCTGGTTCTCTGTTATCTACACAAGGACTTTTCAAACTATTTCTATTAGAATGGGGTTCCATGAGAGATTTCAGAAAAACAAGAACAACAACCAAAAGGTTTATTTGAGCCTACATTTTTGGAACAAAAATTTCAAGTTTTTTTATAAAAAGCTTCTGCAATTGAAGACCCCTGATTAATACAATGTAAACATGTTCCTCAACTCAGCAACCCTTAGATGTGTGGTCTTTGACTCACCAAACTCCCAGCCAACTCCCAGCTGGTTGGGGAATTCTGGGAATTGAAGTTTACATATCTTAAAATTGCCAAGTTTGAAAAATACTGAAAACTAATAAAACTGGTATTAGGAGATAGCACTTTTCTTTTAAAAATTACATCCCCACACTTCTCTTTGCAATTTTCCAGAATTCCTTAAAAATATCGTCAAGAAAGAAGCAAAAATGGTTTGCTTTTTTTAAAAAAAATAGCTATTGCTTTTCATCTCTTTCACCACCTTTTATGGTGCCATTTTATGTGCCTCTTGACTGGTATAATTTTTTATTTTAATGTGTAAACTTAAATTCAGAAGCTCTTGAAAAGCTAAAAAGGAAAATAAAAACTTTCTAAATAATTTAAGAATAAGGCCTTCAAGACTGGAAATACTTCATGAGTACCATTTAGTTTTGTTTGCTATTCAAGTCTCTCACATTGGATTATTTAATTATAAACCCTGTCTCCTATGTGAGTTGTTTCATAGTCTTTGGAGTTACAAGGAAGAATGAATTGTTGGCATGAAGGTTATAAATCTTTGTGGAAATGGAAATATACATATAATAAAAGCACTTTTGATAATGTTGATAAATGTGAAAGGGTTTAAATGGATTGTAGTGATAACATCTACATTATTTTTATTTATTTAATACAATTTATATTCCCATTATGATTATTAGTCCTAAAACATTTTGGGGATCTTTCATGTAGCTTGTTATATGGAAAAAAGTTACACTTTAGCTTTACCATTTTTAAATATCAAGAGATCCAGTTTGGTCCAGCAGTTACAGCGCCATGCTAGAAAGCAGAGGCTTAGGTTCAAGTTCTGCCTTAGTCATGAAAACTATTTTGGTGACTTAAGACCAGTCACACTCTCTCAGCCCAATCCATCCCAGGGTAGTTGTTGTGAGGAAAATAGGAGGAGGAAGGTGTGTCAGATAAGTTTGCTTCCTTCAATTATTTGTTAAAATACAAAAAGCATGATTAAAATAAAATAAATAAAATAAAATCTTGACCAGTATACATTGTTCTTCCAATATGAGATGAGCCATATTTATCTTCCTAAATTCTAACTTTCACACTTTTGTATTAAATGCAAATAATGTTGAAAGCTCAAATGAAAATTATAAATATTTGATTTTAAACTGTTAGACAATGATTTATTGTATTGATCAATATGGTACCAATTTTTGAACCATTCATAAATACACTTAAAATTTTTATAAAGATGTTGTCGCAGTACTTAATTCTGAGGATAATGAAATTAACTTCTCTGAAACTTACAGAAATCAGGTCATACATTTACTTTAATTATTAGAGATTCAATTAGATTCCATTGTTGGATTTCCTACAACCTAAAAGCCAGTAATACAGAGATATTTTAAATCTTCTGGATTCAGTATTTATTCTAATCTTGAATATCAGGTTAAAAAAACTTCTTTCGTACACCACTCCCTTATATTCCTTGTCTACTTCTGCTGGAACTGCCAATTAATTTCCTATTTTGCAAATACCATTTCTCAACAAGAACAAAAATATTTGTTTTACAAGAGGTATCCTGTATTCCTGCTCATTTTAAATTCATCCTTTGCTTTAATTTAGAGATAACTCATTCCTGTTTGCTGAGTCTTAATGCACTGTGATTTTTTTTTCCCTACAAGCAATATACGTGTGTAATTAATAAACAATTTAGTATGTTGAGAAACCTAGGAACTTGGCAAATGTTCTGGGGATATGAAATCTCAGGAAAAGCAGCACATTATAAGAAATAGTAAGTAATTACTTATGTAAGCTTTTCTTTTTAATTCTAAGAACATTAGCTACTAATTACCTACTAATTACCAGTACTTCAGCAGGTGTATGCACTTAACTGTAGGCTAAAACCCCTGTGAAAAACAACCCCCTCTCACTCCCTCTCTAGATTAAAAGAGAATCCCCTTGGACCTCATAACATGGCAGAGGTGCAGCAGAGCTGTTTACATGGCAGTGCTTAAACTGCTTGATTGCTTAAGGAGAAAACAGGCTCCAGTTTCTCTGCCTCTCTTTTTTTGTTAATGTCAAAGCAATTTACTGAAATGAATAAGTGGACTGGTAACCAAATGAAATCTGGAGGGCAGGATGGTGATGGTGGGAGATGCAAATCTAAACTATGATTAAGATGTCTCCATCCCAAGCACATTTATCTCACTTTCATAGGGAGCTGGCAAATTATTTCTGGTTAGGGATGCAGGGGAAAAGAATGAGTGAGTCAAAAGTTTCAGGCCCCAGTCTACAAAAGTTAGGGATAATTAAAGACTGATTGAAACCAATAGAACTGCTAGTTGTGATAAAAGATATACTAATGCCAAGTCTTGTTGGTTCTTGTTGTTTTCATTAGCTGATTTGGCTTGTCTCTAATATTTTGTACCTTAAAATGAAAAATGAGGTGGACATTTCTGTGGTCAATTTGTGTCAGAACTTGCAAGACTCTGATGCCTGAAGCATGTTTTTCTACTTCTGAGGGGAGCTAATATCCAGTATTCCTAACTTGATCTTGGCATTATGTTTTTATATAATGTTTCCATTCAAACATCAAAGAAAAGCTGAGTGTAAGCTGTATATTTCCTTCATGGTTAATGTTTGGCTGAAATTATACTCAAAGTAACTTTGATTTATAGTGCTTATAAAGAACAGACTAATAAAGACCAGGCAATCTTCTTTGGAAGGGAATCCATTTTCAACCCTAAGAGCCAGGGTCCTTTCTATTAGTCTGCTTGAAACTAGAAAGAAGCAAACCTACAATTAAGAGCAAAAGTTGGGACACTAGAAAAATACCTCCTACATGGATATATCCAATGACTTCTGACATGTCCAGATGTCTGAGTGAGATGCCATTTATTTATAGCAGAGATCATGGTCAGACGCTGATTCACAGCCAGCAAAATCTCTCAAGAGAAAAGAGAAAGCATGAGATTGCCTATGCAGAATTCGGACAGCAACACATCACAGAAATAGACTGCAGAAACTGATGTTGCAGTCAATTTATGAGTTGAGTGGCTGCAAGTTGAGAGATTCCAACTAAGCTCATAATCATAAAAGCCTTTAGGGACAAAACATGCAACTAAGCCTCATTTCTTAATCATGTTTTGTACTATTTTTTACTGCTTTTGAAATATTAAGACCCTTTAAAACAGCAAGTTTTTACTGCTTTCATTGAATTAGGTGAGTTTCCTTCTCCTTCGCAAAAGAAGTTTTAAATCCTTTAAATAAGGATTTAGAAAAATACATTTTGGAATAAACATCAAAAGAGTGTTTACAGTGTTGGTTTTGAGAAGTTAAAAACTAAGAATCCAGATGGATTTGAAATAAGAAGTTGAAATTAATTATAAGAATTAATTTCCTTCCTGTGGGAAGCTAGATAAAATGAGACTTTGAATTTCAGATACTATATGGAACCAGAAAAAACTAAAGATTGCAATTAAAGCAGAGGAATACTCAGATTTGACATTCTAGTACACAATGGGGCAAAACCTTTTAATAATGGATATTTTTAGGGAGATCTATGAACTATGACTAAGAAATTAATTAAAATATCATCATGGAGAATGGTGTACAAGTGTTATTATAGAAGAGGAACAAGTTGTACTGAATGACTGATTTGAATGTGTATCTAAATAGGACAAATTACAAGAATAATATGAAAAAGATGATATATTGAATACACAAAGGAAACCAATTGATGCTGTGATATTTGAAAAGGTCATACAAGTATCCAATCAGAACAGAGATTTCAATAACTTTCTTTTATTGGAATTACAAAGGAGATCTGTTAAAATTTTAAAGGATTTGCTGAGAGGAGACAAAAAGAAGTTGAAAGAAATCAAGTTTGAGAACATTATTTGAAAGGATTAAAAAGTCAAGACTGTAAAAGTAAAGGAATACAGAGTCGGCTTATTTGATTAAAGTTAAAATAGATTTATTATCTTTAGTAGCCTTTAATGGACTTTTACTAACTAGGAATGAATGATAAGGCATTAAGATTTTATTTATAGTTAAGTGATGAATAATGTGAGAAGAGAGCATTTTGTATTTTAAGAGATGATATAAGTTACCAAAATTGTTTGCACTTGTGATGAAGGGGAAAGTTACTTCTTTCTGTTTTTCTGTTGCTTCTATTTTTTTCTTCAATTTCTCATTTTTATATTTTTTGTAACTTGTGTTAGTTTTTATTTTTCTCTAATTGTAATCTTTAATAGACTTATTATTTTTAAAAAATCAAGCAAGATAATAAACTGTAGTGCTTCATAAAAAATAGAGAAATATCAACCATCTGGTTGTTGCTGTCATTTTTCAATCTATTTGGGAATTTTGTACAGGCATGGAATTGTTTGTGAAAACAATATCGCAAAAGACATACCTGGTTTTGGCAATATGTCCCCCATGTTTATTGGAACATCTGGGCAGGTACTAATGTATTTGGTTTGGGTGTCAGTGTGGGCAGGACTAGCCCACATCACTTGCTTGATGTGATTTCTGGGGATCATACTTTGTGAATCTGCACAAGTTATTTTGTACCCAAACATAAATTAACAGATTGTATTAATTCACAAACTATTCTTATTTCTACTGAATCACAAACTTTCAAAATATTCCCCTCCCCAGGTCCAGCTTTTGAAACTTTGTTTGTGTAGAGTTGATGGCAGTGCAGAAGCTACACACGAATAACCCTATGATTTATTCTTAAAATAAAATATGCCACATAGGTCACATCCACATATATTGTCCTCAGAAGTTTGAATTTTTAATCTAATAAGCAATGGTTGTATAAAATAAAGAAACTATGATTTGCGATATGTGAGGCTGAGCAACTTCAAGCCCCATCAGGATCAATCTCCAACTATGGACAGAGTTAGCCTACAATACTGCATTCTAATCACTGCACCACCAGGGCTCTTATGTATCTTTTCGTCTTTCATATATATCTTTCTATGAACACTAGGGATCCTATACTATTGCTGATGTTTATTTCGTATAGAATTTTGACTTGGAATTTAAGACAAAATTTTACAGTTTTCTTTTGGAAATATATATTTATCATGATATTTCCCTTCAGCCATAAAATGTAGAGTAGGAACAGGCCAGAGAAATAAAAATAGCAAGCTAAAGAAATTTAAGGTGTTACACCAAACTACTCACACTTGTTGACCTTGTGGCTTAATCAAGACTTTTACAAAGCACAGTTACTAAGAAAGCACATATAGTAAAGTAAGTCATCAGATATATTTGTACGCATATCATCCACAGCATTACCTACTCAAAGTAAAAACAGTACCAGTCCATTTTTGCATAGTGATCAGAAAAACTTATGTCGTGTTTGCATGCAATGACATGCATAAGTGAAATCAAAGTTCACTTCCACCCAAAGTGTGATCTCATTATTCTATGCAAACTAGAATCTTTAATCTAGCAACTACCTTGTGAGCCAGGGTACTAAATCCCACCAATTTAAGAAACACACCCAGTTATTGACTAAAGAGAATTTCTTACAAAAGAAAGCATGATGGAATAGTGAAACATAAGGGCCACCTCTTCTTGCTACAAACCATGCACCCAGCAATATTTCCATAGCCTGAGGTGTCCAGTTCCACTTCACCTGATGTTCTTTTTTAAGAATGTAAGTATTGTTCATACAGATATTGGGAATTTTAGTTAGAGAAATTTCTGATTAGATATAAATGTATCTTAAGCCCCTGTCACACTGCACCAACAGATGGAAAGAGGATGTAAAATGGAGAAAAACACTTGCCATCCGTTG
>BHFT01026721.1:0-24588 GCA_004320025.1 Laticauda laticaudata
CCCTGGGTGGGGGGCATTGAGGATGAGTTTGTAGCACCAAGGGGGCGGTGGACTGAAAAAGTTTGGGAACCACTGGTCTAAATGTTAGTGCTATTGTGTTAAATAATAAATTATCTATTTGTTATTTATCAACGGTGCTCAAACAATATTGTTAATAAATGGTGTAATATAAACATTGCCTTTGGGTTATATCTGTCAGGTGCAAAGAATCAGGACTACACATTAAGTTCCAGTTAAGCTAATTTATAGCTCTTGTCTATACACATCTAATCCAGTAATCAGCACTACATTGGCATTAGAAAGAGTTAACATTCAAGAGGGGCTGGACTTGGACAGCTTTGTGAGAAGTAATGACCCCAGGCTGATTACTCAATTAACTCTGCCCCCGGTGTACGCACCCGTACACGTGTGTGTGTGTGTGTGACACACACACACACACATGCATACACAAACTAAACAAGATTCCAAAATCAGAAAATTAACACTGTCTTCCAGCATTTAGTATTTCATCATAGATAAGCATGATGATCTAGCTCCAGATTTAGAAAACTGCATTCTCCCTCACTAATTGATACTTACATTTTCTCATAATCAAAGAATCCCAGTACACATTGTTTAAACAAAAAATATTTTATAAATATATAAACTGGAATTCCAGTTATACAATTATCTGGGAAGAAGACTCTCTCTTTATGAGGAAACCTATATATGTAGATTTTATTTATATTACAAGTTATTGTACATATGAATTTATATCCTTTGGTATACAAGTAACTCTATATTTAATGAATTCAGTACAAATATGGCATTGATATTCCATACTCTTTATGTTCATGACTGCATTCCCACTCACGCTAGTAATACTATTGATAAATTTGCAGATGATACAACAGTGGTGGGACTTATCTCCGGGGAGGATGAGTCTGCCTCCCGAGATGAGGTGGACCGGTTGCTTTCGTGGTGTGGAGACAACTTGGTCCTCAACACCAATACGACCAAGGAGCTTATAGAAGGAACAGATCAGACATCCAGCCCTTGCTTATCAATGGAGACCGAGTGGAGCAAGTGGCCAGTTCTAAGTTTCTGGGTGTTATCAGAAAAGAGGACCTGACTTGGGGTGCTCACATTGCAGCCCTGGTCAAAAGGATCCAGCAGAGATTATACTATCTGAGACTTCTCAGAAAACTACAACTGAATGAAAAACTGCTGGTGACCTTCTGCCACTGCACCATAGAAAGCATTTTAATTTACTGTACCTCTGTATGGTTTGCCAATCGCACAGTGGCAGATAGGAAAGCACTCTAGAGGGTTAATGTCATTGCCCAGAAAATCATTGGTTGCCCTCTCCCCTCTTTGCAAGAGCTTCATAGCTCCCGCTGCCTTAAGAAAGTTCAAAACATTTTCAAAGATCCATCTCATCCTGGGAACCCTTTTTTTGAACTATTACCATCTGGCAGACAGTTTAGAATAATAAAAACAAGGACAAATAGGCTGAAGAACAGCTTCTATCCCAGGGCAGTAGCTCTTTTGAATTCTGCTGTACAGTGCAGTATTGGTGCGGTGTCGGGGGTTTTCGGTTCAATGTGTGAAGGGTGAAGGATGTGTGTTTGTGTTTATTTTCATGGTCACCATGTGCACTGAAGATGGTGTTTGATTTCATTGTATGAGGTGCAAGTAAACTAAACTAAACTAAATGAATGGGTAACCTAATTTTTCACCTACTGGCATTAATTTTGATTAATTTTGGTAGTGCCTTTTTCTGGGGATTCCTTGCTGGAGAACATGTGTTTTGATCTTTTTTGTTTCCCTCTTACCTCAGCCATTAATAGACACACAAAAATATATACCGTATATACTCGCATATAAGCCGACTCTAAAACTAAAAAAATAAATATTATCAAATTAGGGGGTTGGTTTATACGCGCATAAATCTGATCTCACACAAATGGACTGACATGATGCCACTTCTCAGATCACGCAATATCATCAATATTACCATACAGTCATACATACATACAGCACATTTTTTTTACTCTGGGCGCCTCCATTTTGCTTTTTCTATCACCGGATCATAACATGCTGTGATTGGTTAGTCATCCACGTGACCACTTTCATGTTTGTGATCGTCACGTGCAACATCAGATTCTTTACATACCGGGTAATTAACTTAATATTGTTTCCTACACAAATGCTTTGATAATGAACTTTCATCAGTGCATTGCATATTGATACTCTTTTGTTATTAGCCCAAACAACACACCATGGTATTTGGGGGTCTTTGTGAGAGTTTTTGTATATATGTGAGTTTTTGCAAAATTCCTCATTTTGGGGCAGTTTTTTAAGGGTCGGCTTATATGCAAGATTGGCTTATATGCGAGTATATACGGTACCATTCAGAAGAGAGACAATTTTTAAAAAATGAAGAAGGAAATAAAAAACCAAAACCAAGTTTATTTATTTCTAATTAAATGTTTTGTTTTTATGAAGTGGCAAGAGTCTATATTTTATTTGATATTTAGAGTAAAATAAAATTATTGAAAGTGATGTGTTTATTTCTTGCCCATCTCTAACCCAATTAAATCATTAGCTGTTGTTGTTCTGTATGGGGAGGTGGACCAAATTCATTTTAGGCTCACTGTTTTTCAGATCATTTGCTCTACGAGAAGACAATTCAAAGAGAGAAGGACATGTTTTACATCACTTGTTGTAAGTCACAATAGTATAATTAATAGTCTTGATATATAAAAACAGTAATGTGGTGTTAAATGCAAGATATTTTACTGGATTTCCACTGGAATAACAATCACAATAGTGATTTAGTGTGAATTTTGAAAATTATGATTTATATTTTTGCAGTATGTATGAATCCAATATGATCTTTTTCAATAAAGTAATGTAAAAATAAACACTGCAATGTCTGAACCCAGCTATTTACTCTATCTTTTACTCCTTGTGATAATGGCACAAAATCACTAAATCTTGTGAGAATTGAAGGAGTACACAGCAAATCTTTCCATGGATGCATTTTAATGTATTATGTATATGCACTACTTCATTATGCAAACATAATAAACACTGGAGCATATGCTTTCCTGACATTTCTTTAGGTGGATGACAGTAGAAATTTAAGTGAAAGGGGGGAAACACAGATGAAAAAGTGAAAATTTTCCAACAGCTTTTCACAATTTAGTTCAATAATAACAACAATTAACACTATAAAGCATCAACACCTACCTATCCCAGGTCCTTGAGAAGGACTCTATAAGTAGATAAAAATGCCAAATCTAGTCTGAACATTTGCCTGGCTCTGTGACAAACCACAATACAAAATCAAAAACACAAAGGCCTGCAAATAGAAATAGAATGATTGTGGCAAAAGAAAGCAAAGTTAGTACCAATAATAATAGGTACTCTGGGTATATTCCCAAAACAAGTGGTGCATCACTTGAATACCACTGGCACTGACAAAATCACCATCAGTCCATTGCAAAAGGCAGTGTTACCAGGAACAACTTATATTCTGCAACAATGCCTTTAACCCCATTAAATAACAAAATATTTTGTGTCTTTAATAAAATAATTTATTACATTTATATGCCACCTAATTCCCAGTGACTCTGGGTGGTTTAAACAATTGTTTAAATGTTTAAAAAACCAAATACAATGAAAAAGACACAAAAACAGTAACACAAAAGAACAATGATTGGAAAGAAAATAAATACAGAGGGGAATAAAGGGATATTGGTCATCCTTACCAAAGGCCTGGGCAAAGAGCCAGGACTTTATAGTCCTTTAAAATGCCAACAGGGTAGGAATTGTTCAAACTTTGGAGATAAACTCATTCTAGACAGCAGGTACTGCTATAAAGCAGGTAAACTTCCAGCATCCCAATAAGTGGCATTGTTTGATCAATAAAACCCAAAACGTACCAGACCTGCCAGATCAAATCATTCATGGGAAACAGGTGGTCTCTCAAATAACTAGCCTCTATGCTATGTGTGATGGATGTTTTCCTTCTTTTAATTAAGAAGGAAATGGCAAATGAACAAGTAATAACCAGGAACTCTTAATTATTCAGCATGGACATTGAAGCATAAACAGAAAAAGGAAATGAAAAAATCATATATCTGCACCATATGTATCTAGTTATCAAAGCAGAGAATATTACACCAAATGAAAGTTGTCATTCAACACATGTCAGAAACACCAGATTGCAGAAGAAGAATGTAAGTGAAGAAAATAAATCCCACTTCAGCACTAAAATGTGAAAGGAAGAGTTTTAGTAGAGAAAGATAAAGGAGTTCCTAAGGGTTTTTACTCCTCTAGTCATAGCTGACTTTAGGCGGAGCTAATCTCCATTTCTAAGCCATTGAGTTAGCATGATCTGAAGATGTTTCTGTGGTCACATGGCCATCATGGCATCATATGCTGCAGTATAGAGCATCAGGCAACGCAAAGCGCTGTTGCCTTCCCACTGAAGTGGTATCTATTTGTCTACTCACATTTGCATGATAGTTGACAGAATCTTGGGAGAGTAACAGGATGACCTCCAGTGTCATATGGCACTTGAGTCTTGAACCTGGGCTGTTGGCTTTCCAGTTGACAAGCCCAGCATCTTAACCAATGCGCCATCAGTGTTTATTTACTGCTATCTGCAATCTCCTACAGTGAAATATATGTTGCCATTTAAGGAGCTCAGTGCCTGCTACTTTCTCATGGACTCATACAACATGGGAAAATTTACTGTGAGCAGATTAGTGCCCAATAAAATAATCAAACAATTCTGACAATGAATAATGCTCTTTATATAAATGAAATATTGTATCTCATTTGTTGTGTTTTTTAGACAATCTAAATCTGCCTGTCTGCCTTCACACACATATGCAAGTTATAATGTCACTGCATTCTTTGGCATTTTTCCCCGTGGTGGTAAATGAAATGTCCCTTCTCAATTCCTAACATGTATTATCTTGCTGATACTTGCTGATAAATATTTTCTTTTTCACATTTTACTTGACAGATGACATGTTATAATTTTATTCATCATTTCTTTGCCTGAGAAAAGTGGAAGAGAAAACCAATGAGTGGCTCCCCTGATACACTAGCTTTCTGCATGCAAACATAGTTACTCCAAGTTTCAATGAAAACAGGAATCCTTTTTTCCTTTGCTTGTGCTACAGAAAGACTGTTTTTTTGTTGACTATAATAAATGACCACAGCAATAAGAAACAATCCTAGAATTTTTTGGCTTGGTCCAAAGCTATCATTGGTGGCACTGACTGGAAAAGACATGGAGGCTATTTCTGGAAGACATTCTTAGCAAATCAATACAAGAAACCAGGAGTGTGACTATGTACAATAAAAAGAAAGACAAAGACAAATACCATTTTCTGTTGTGCATACATCAGATATTCAGCATTCCCATCGAACAACAACCTATTCAAAGCATCACTTTGTAATAGAAATATGATACTTCACTAGCTCCATCTCCATATCTGCAAGTATAATATTTTTTTAAAATATAAATACTTCTTTAATAATTTTGCCCAATAATTCCCATTCATAAGAAAAGCAATAACTAACTTGCTACAGTAGAAATTTCAGAGATTATCTTGAACTGTCACCACTGAAAAACTGAGTGCTAGTTTTCAACCTCAAAAGCAGCTTTGTCATCTAAAAAAAGATATTCCCATTTTTTAAATAATATTTTTACAGTTCTAGTGACACTGAGCTAATGTACTTTTTCAGTACATTTTTTAATTTTCAGCTGTCTAGAACAAAATTTTAATATTCATTTCAATGACAAAATTTAAACTTTCCAAAGCCCATCATCCATTTTACTATTTTTCTATTTAAAGCATCACCTTAAAAATATTAGGAAAGTATGAAGAAGAAATTAGCAAAAGTATGATCATTTATTTGGTATGAATAAATTATTTGGTACCAATCATTATATTTGCTATGAATTTCCCTTGGTATCAGATGCAGGTAGTCCTCAACTTATGACCATAATTGAGCCCAAAATTTTCATTGCTAAGTGAAACATTTTTTAAGTAAATTTTGCCCCACTTTACAACTTTTCTTGCCACAGGATTTAAATGAATCACTGCAGTTATTAAATTAGTAACAGGATTGTTGAGGGAATATGGCTTCCCCGTTGACTTTGCTTGCCAGGAGGCTGCAAAAGGGGATCCCATGATTCTGGGACACTGCAACCATCATAACTATGAGTCAGTTGCCAAGTGCCTCAATTTTAATCACATGACCACGGAGATGCTGCAATGGTCGTAAGTGTGAAAAACAGCCATAAGTCACTTTAAACAGTCACTAAACAAACTATTACAAGTCAAAGGCTACCAGTAATGTCTATCTCATTCTGCGTTTCTGGTTTGAATGGCTTTATTAAAATCAGGGTTGACGCTGTTTTGTGAGCTGAATCAATATTACTATTTTATCTGCTAAGTGAGATCAGTTAGGACAGTTGAAGACTTAATATGAGTTTACATGACATATTAAACTCAGGTTAACAAACACAATGGCTGTGTTCACCTGATGTGCTACGTTCAAGCAACCAAACTATGTACTGTCATGTTTTAGCATCATGACTTGGCCTGTGTCACAGAATACAGCAATGGCTAGTTTTCTAGACCAAACTGCAAACACCCCACTTCATTTTACCTTAGTTTAGCATGTTGCTCAAATACAAACAATGACATCCCAATTCCAGATTATCCTTCCACTGGTCTAACACAAAACCCAAAGCAGGCAAAATACCACTTAGGGCTCTGGATGACCTGGATAGCACATGGCTGTCATAGTGGCCTCAGATCTCACACCCAGAGAAGGCAAATTAAAATTCCCAAAGAGCATAAGCATGGGGAAATCCATTACCAACCCAGCCACAGAATCAAGGAGCTCACAACAGGGCAGATGGCACAATGGCAACAATCTCAGATGAGCACTAGAACCCAACTTAACAAATGGAGTCTTGAACCCAGTAATCTGTGGAGCAGCTGAAAGTCACCCAACCTCTTGGACAACATTCAATGTACCTCCACGTTTATCCTGGAGTTTTGGCTAATTATTGGAAATAGGCCTTTCTGCGCAGGAAAAAAAGTCAAAAATATTAATGAGCATGGCAGAAGGCTGATGGAAGTGGCGGTGAAAATATTACTTATTAGCCCTTTAGTAAATGATAACTTTGTGATGAGCCATCTCCATTTGATGGGAATACTTGTAGCATACGCTAAACATTCCAAATCTGCCCACCAAAGTTGGACAAACCTATGGTTTATAACCAATTCTGTTGGATCCAGAGTAGAAGATAAGACAGCAGATATTCATAGTCAGAAAATCCTTTATTTATTAACAATTCTGTCTCTTCACTAGACTGTCACTAAGGCCTTGACTTGTAATCATGATATGGCATTGGGTTGACTGTGAAAGACAAGTTGTGACAATAAGGAATAAAAGAATAATTTCTGTCCTGTTTTAATATCTCTATTTTCAATTATTATTTCAATGAATACTGAAAATCATTTCAGTTACTTTGAAAAAACAGGCAAAGAATCACCTCAGGAATTTAGTATGAGACTGACGTTTGGGAGCTATGCTTTTCTTGATTTACATCACTGATCAACTCTTTTTTGGCTTTGGGATCACTTATGCCTCAGTTCTCTCTTTGTACATTACTTTGTACTTGATTGTAAATCACTATGAGCTACTATCTTTAAAGAACTCTCAGGATGGTAAAGTCTACATGCCCAGTTTTCCAACAAAATATGTTAATATGACAGTATTTGATTATTTATTCTGAATCCCATGACAGCAAGTGTTTATTGCAACAACTAATTTATGTTACAGAATAAGTAAAATAATAATATGCTCTTAAGTATAGTAACTTACAGAATTACAGAATAAGTAACATAATAATATGCTCTTTGCTGTCCTGGCTTCATGTATTTCATTAGTCCATAATGCATGTCATTAATTTGGGCAGAGAATGTTAGTAAAGACCTAGCTGCTGTAATGTGCAAACCATAAGTTATATCTTAGTATGATATAACACTCTGACAATATGTATTTTTCATATTTAAAAAAAATCCAGAAAATTTATAAAATTTGGAGTACCCTTTTCTTCAAAACAATTTGTATAACTGAATCAACATTTTGCTTTGCAAATATGCGTCTCTGCAACTGGATATATATTTCAATTACTTCTATCCATGAACTGTGAAACCATTCAGAACATTATGTTATTACTAAGAACCAAACGTACAATTTTCTAAAATCAGCCAGCTTAGGAAAAGTTTACTAGCATGTGTCAATGAAATAGTCTTTCACCCTACAAACTCCACAGGTCTTTAACAGACGACACTCTTTCCATGGTATTTTATTTAACTAGGCTGGAACTGAATACATCTGCTCTATTTTTCTTACTGCCATCACAATTGGAGGCTTGCAAAAATAAGTCAACAAACCATGTTTGGAAGAAAATGTTGGCAAGCATTGTTTATGTTTCTTGGAAACACAAACAATTCCCAAATAATCAGCAACATTTCCTGTTTCTGGAAATGATTCAAGATTAGAAATAAATCCTTTGCACCAGCACACAGAAAGCACTATGCAACATTACATTTTCTGAAGCCATATTTCTGACAATAAATTTTAGGTCTTCTGTAGCAAAACAGTTGTGAAATTTTAATGAATAACCAAAGCATAGCTTCAGATCCACAGCAGGCACAATGAGAAAAATTAAGAAACAATTCTTTCCCCAGAAAAAGGGCAGGAAATATTGTTGTCTGGTGCTTCCTCAATGTCTAATTAGACCAGAATTAAATAGAGGCAGCTCACATTCTCAGAAATGCTTACTTGTTTCCCTCTCAAACGTACACATGCACACAAACCAATAAAGCATAAGAAACAAAAACTGAACACAAAAATTGCAAATGATGCCCTGGAACAGATCTGTGAGTTTCAGACCTTTATCTCCTCTGACATTATGTAATGCTATTTTTAATCCCAGGATGTAGAAGATTGAATCACAACAAAGAAGAAAAAACTAAGTTCTAGAGCAGTAGAACAGGCATCATGTCTCTGATGGTATTAAATATATATATTTTTATTAGGGATTTGCTGGGACTACTATTAGTCTAAAGTTTCTAATAACACATATACATATATATACACAATATAAAGAGTGTTGCAGCTGCCCAAAAAAAATCAAAGCAGCCCTAGGCTGAATTAACAGAGGGAATCAAGATCACATTAAGTGTTAATACCACTTTGAAATGCTTTTGTAAGACCACACTTGGAATACTGCATCCAGATTAGTATATTAAAAAAAAGATGTTGAAACTCTAAAAAGAGTGCAGAGAAGAGCAACAAAGATGATTAGGGGACCGGAGTCTAAAGCATATGAAGATTGTTGCAGGAATTGAGTATGTCTAGAGTATGTCTTTTCATCATGAGTATGATGAAAAGAAGGACTGGGGTGACATGATAGCAGTGTTCCAATATTTCAGGGGCTGCCACAAAGAAGGTCAAACTATTCTCCAAAGCAGCAGAGGGCAGAACAAGAAGCAATGAATGGAAATTAATCAAGGAGAGAATCAACCTGGAAGGAGAAATTTCTGGAATGCTCCAATACTGGAGGTTTTTAAGAAGAAATTGGATTAACATTTGCCTGAAATGATATAGGGATTCCTACCTGAGTAGGGCACTAGAAGACCCCGAAGATTCCTTACTACTCTGTTATTCTGTTAAGACTTCAAAAGAGCATTCACCTGAATTTATTGTCGATATTGAAGCAACTCTGTTGATTTGTCATTACAAACCACAATATAAAACATAATACAAACAGGATTTCCGGTTGCAGTGCTGCGACGGGGCGGGGAGAGAAGGGCAAGCTCTGCTCTCTCATCCCCAATCCACACATTTGGAGACCATGGTGAGGGGCACGTAGACCCTGGAGGGGAAGACGAAAGTGTGAGGAAGCCCAAGGAGAAGTTTGACAGTGGCGGCTGTTGACAGCTTCGAGGGAGACCTCATTTGCTCCAACCTGTGAGTGATTGGCCATCTCGATGGCAGACTGAAGTCGCAGAGCTTTAGCCCAATGAGGAAGATACCAGAGCATGAACAGCGTTTTTGGCATCAATTGACGGATTGAACTTGGAGTGAAGGAGGCGGAAAGTGAAAGTCGAGGAGATTAACAGCAGAGAGAGACGGCAGAAGTGTGAGTCTTAAATAAGAGGACAGAAGTCTGAAGGGAAATGGCGATCCGGCGGTGAAAGCAAGGAACTCTTAAGACAGAGATCAAAGCCAATTTAGTTGATTAAAGATTGACTGGTGTCTTGGACTTGTTCTGAAAAATTTGGAGTTGATTTAGACTGATTATCTAGATTTGAGAGTTTGATTTAGACTGGATTATCTAGAATGGAGGTTAATCCTGATGGATCTGTGACTTGTTAAAAGAAGAAGAAGAATAGTGGGGAAAAAATAAGAGAACGGACTAAACCCAAGAATGGAAGTGACATTTTGAGACTTATTATAGAGAGAAGAGAAGCTGATGTAACAAACTGTGACTAAACCAAAACGTAAATGGACAAGGAAAGAAAAAGTGATTGAATATTACTGGACTTCTTTTCATAGAATATAATTAATGAAATAACATTTTGATTAAGGTTTGATTGAATTTATTAAGAATTTAAAAGTTTAAGATATTGAAACTGTGAAAACTTGGTGAAATATTATTTTGATGATTATTGATGATTGATTACTAAACAATTAATGAAATAAATAAAGTCATATATATAAAGATCACAACCTTGAAACAAATTCCGGGGCGGGTAAGAGAGTTGAAGGAGGACTACAGATCTCTGGCAATACTCTTGATCAGGAGTTATCCATTGATGTTTATTGAGAGTAATTAATCTCTTCTTCCATTGTTAATTCTGAGTCTACCTAATCTTCGTGTTTGTTCTTGCTTCTCTTTGGGGTCTTTGTTCGTAGTCCTTCTCTCCTTGGGTATTCTCTCTTTTCTTTGCTTCTCCTTCTGGGTCCATTTCCTGTATTCCCTGTTGCTGATCTTCTTCTTCCCTGTTGCTGACTCTTGCTTTTGATTCTTCTTTACTACTCCCTCTTCCTCGTTCCATCAACTGATCGTAAAGTTCTTGTGCCTTTTCAATACTATCAATTTTTACTCTTCTTTCTTTAGCCACGTCACGCGCTATTCCTTCAGGCGACCAGCCATTCGGGACTAGATCTTTCGTTTAGTTCAGAAGGCGGCAAGCAACTTTCAATCAGTTTGATTGAAACAAGAGGAAGAGGGGGCAGTAAAGAAAGTCAAAAGAAGAGTCAGCAACGGGACAGAGAAGATCAGCAAACAGGGAATACAGGAATGGACCCAGAAGAGAAGGCACAAGAAAAAAGAGAGAATACCCAAGGAGAGAAGTGAATAGCGTCGACAACCCCAATATGCAAGAGCAAGAACAGAACAAGAAGGATTTAAGGTAGACTCGAGAGATTAAACAATTGGAAGAAGAGATAAATTACTCTATAAACGATCAATGGATAAAACGTCCCAGATCAAAGAAAATATTAAACCAAATTAACGAAACACAAAACATTAATTATAGCCTACAGGAAGGACATATGCCAAAAAACAGCATAAAAAATTCTAGATTATCCCAAGTTGTGGGGTATTATTATCGGAGCATTGGCAGATCAAAAGAATAAGGAGCACGGTAGGCCAATATTTACGTAAAAAAGGGGGAAAATGCAAAAAAATCAAAGCGATGAAACAAGCAGAATTTTAATGATACAAAATTAATTTACCTCAAAAACAATTACTATTAGTGGGGATATATTGCCCCTAATGATAACCAGAAGAAGTTTTACAAAGGGACGTATGATAAAATAATTATATAGGTAAAGAAAAATTTGCTTGATAGGATTTTGAATGCCATTAAATGGCATTTAATGCCAATTTGATGTTAAAAAAGATTATATTAGTATTGGAAGGGATTAGGAAGAAAAAAAAAATAATTTTACCAAAAAAAAACTTTGATTTAACACATGAGCACCAATTTGGAAGATATATGGAGGAAGAGAAATCCAAATGAGAAGAAATATACGGTTTATTCTAGTCCAACAAAAATCATGTCCAGAATCGATATGGTAATGGGTTTAATGTGACAAATCGAGAAAGGACATTTAGTGAAACAACGAATAACTGGCCTAATATATGGCTGACCATAGCCGCGGTTAAAAATTACATGGAAAGGGGAACATAGTAAAAGGAAAAAGAGAAGATGATATTAAATTCACAATAAACAAAGAAAAAAAAAATATAATTCAAGAAATGAAAAATGAGTTAGAAATATTCTTTAAGGTAATCTAAAACAACATACATGTTTACAAAATTTATGGAACACTACAAAGCCTTTTGTGAGAGGCCTATCAATAGCCTATATAGCTAGAAAAAATAAAAGAAAAATGGAAAGAAACAGAAAAAATTACAAGAAAGGTTTTTAAAAATGTTGAATATGAGCTCCAAAAGACCCAAAGAATTATGGGAATAAAAAGAAATATAATTTAAAAAAAATAGATGATCGACATGAAACAAACAGAAAGATAGAATTAGAAAACACAAATGGGACTGTAAATAGTAAAAAAAGGTGAAATACCTGGGAATTTGGAATATCACCAGATGTTTCACCATTAAGGGACAATTATTGTTAATGATTAAGCAAAATCAGAAAAATGTGGAATTTATGGGCCAATTGAAACCATCTATATTTAGGAAGAATAGCAACATGAAAATAAAACTAATACCTTACGCAAAACTAATATATCTATTCAAATGATTCCAATTAAATTAGGAAATCTTTTTTTATAGAATAAATAAAATGACATCCAACTTGTCTGTTGTGGCAAGCGGCCATGTATAAAATGAAAACTATTATACAGATAATAGGAGCAGAGGTGGTCTCAGACTACCAGAACATGGGAGCTTTATTACCATGGCAGCGGCGTTGAGTTGGATTAAGGATTGTATTAAATTAAGAGACACAAGAATCTTAACATTAGAAGGACATGACCTCTATTAGAGTTGGCATGCATTTTTGTGGGAAAATAAAAGTAAATATACATACCTATTTCAATCAACATCCTATAAGAAGACTCACTCTGATTACAATGTGGAAAAAAGTCAAAGGTAAACATTATACAGAAATCCCATGATGGCTGTCAACTATGGAAGCCATAATACATCCAATAGATTAGGACCTATGGAAAATGTAAGCTATGGAAGAACTCATTAGTCGAAGGGAAATTAAAATCAAAACCAAGAACTGAAGGAAAATGGAATGTATAATCGTATTGGTCAGCCATATTGCAAATTCAAAAAAATATAAAAAGACTCACAAAAGATATTGGATTTGACAAAGGGCAGAACCAACTAGATAAAATATTAATTGGACCCAGAACCAAAATCTTTATAACTAAAATATATAAATATTTAGTTAGATTTTAAAATGAGAGAGAAATGTCAAAAAGTACAATGATTGCATGGCACAGATTTGGATATACTATAGAATTAGAGGAATGGGAAAAAATGTGGAATATAAATTATAAATTAACGGTATCTGCAACATATAAAGAATATGTATCTGCATATACAAAGAAAATATATAAAATATTTTATAGATGTTACTTAGCCCCAACAAGATTGGCAAAAATCTACTCCAATATGAGTCCTAAGTGGTTGGAAGTGCCAAAAAGTTGATGGTACATTTTATCACATGTGGTGATGTGCCCGAGGCCAGGACTACTGGATTCAAATTAAAAATGGTTAAAAGAGATCACTGGCTATCAGATTGAGCTAGACCGGAATCCCTTCCTATTTAGGAATCATTAAAGAAAGACTACAAAGAAGTAAAATACCTCGTGTTTACATATCATAACAGCTGCCAGAATAGCCTTTGCGCAGGTATGGAAAACACCAATACCCCCAATGGAAGAACTCATATCACACAAAGTAACAGAAAGTGCTGAGATGAATATGCTAACAATGAAATTGAAAGAAAAAGATGACTCTGAATTCTTTACAATTTGGAACAAACAGAACCAAGGAAGTGAGACAAAAAATGTTAATTGAAAACAACCCTTAAGAAACTAAAATAAAATTTTGTAAACTACATAAAGATATAAAAATGGTATATTATTATTTAATAGTAATTTATTTAATATAATTTAATAGTAGATAAACGCAATATAATGTATTATGATATTAAATCAAAATCTTGTATAGATGCCAAGAACGTTGTTGATAGCATGATGTTTTCAATGTAAAAAAAAAAATCAAATAAAATATCTTTTAAAAAAAAAATACAAACAAAACACAACTATTTGGTACAGATGTCTGGTAAGCTCATCTTAGTGATATGAGACTTAGAGGGAAGAACAAGGTGATTTGTGCGTGTTGAGGCATTACATTGCTGGCAATCTCTGTTGAGATTTCACTAATTAGGAGAATAAGCACATACAGGGAGACATATTAGAGAAGTGTTTTGAATAGATAACCACCACAGTACAAGAGATACACTGATCAGTAATGTTAAGTTTTTACTTTCCAATACACGTTAAGTACAGTCAAAGTCATTCACAGGTACAACCAGTCAGTGGTTCATTTCAGGGGATAATCCAAATATCACAAAGTCAGCATCAAAAACAGTTTCCAGTAACAGACTAACATCAAATCCAAGAATAACAGTCAATAAGGAAAAATGAAGGAACGGAAACTCTTTCCGAACCAGAAGGAAACAGTAGACTCACTCACTTCACTGAGACCCTAAGACTAAACAAACCCAGATTTCTGGCTCCATCTTGCATGCTGTTTAGAGAAAACACACACCCAACTAAACAGTTTTATGATTTCTCTTAAAGATACAGCATTTAAAATGTTTATCACTGTTATATATTTTCAACCCAAATAGCTGTTAGGTTGACTACTATTCCAAAACATTCTACCCCTTATTGGGTAAGACAACATTATACAACCTTAACATTTCTAAGTGTCCAATAATCTTCCAGCAAGGTTTATGCTTTGTAGAGCCTTGAGCCTTTGTAGAAATGGATCTGGCTCATTCCTGTTTTGACAGACAGTATTCTAGCTTATCATCTCAATTTGGACACATGCCTCACATTTAATATCTTTAAATCTGTGTGTGTTATTCTTGTCTTACAGCAATATCTGAAAGCCATTTGTATGGTTGCTGATTGGTTATCTTTCAATAAACAACAATAGAATCTATTAATCATTCCCATATCAATCAATAATGTGCTTATACAAAACTAAAATCGTGTACATAATAAAGACAAACATGAGATTCAGCCTCCATTGTTGGCCAAACTCGGTGATGTTTCTGCTGCAATAGACCTCCATTCCAATAAATGCTTTTCCCAACAATACTACAGTGCCCGATGTAATTTCGTGTATTTATGGTCTGTAGCAAAACTTGCAATCAGCCATATGCAGTTAAACTCAGTTGTCATCTTTAGGCTCCCAAATACAATAGCTAAATATATTGTTTGTTTCAGATATCTTAACACACCGTTTAGGCAGTTTTGGCCATGCCTTTCAGTTGTCTCAGTATTAGATCTCTCTAGACTGAGTTTAAACACTGTATGCAATTATCTGCCGTTGACCAATTACTAAGATAAGATAAACTTACCAATCAAAGACTGATAAATGTTCTTTTCAAAAACAAGGACTTTGAACATCTGCCTGTGAGATCTTGGCATCCTCCCTTAGTTCTATCTATCTTTTAAACCAAGATATTGTTTGATTCTTCCTAACTGTTTTATCTTAAAATTCTTCTTCTAACAGTGAGATTATTTTATACCTTCTTGTTCAGTTTTGGTGATTAATGCTATGTCATCAGTAAAAAAATAGCAAAATGAAATTACACCACTACTTTCTCATTTGAACAAAATGGATCAGCTATGCCAGCTACAAAACCTATCTTAGTTAATTCTTTAAGTAATACAATTGGTTTCCACTCATATCCTGATTGTCTCAAGCCATAAAGACTCTTTTTCAATTTCTAGCAATCAGTTGTATTATTATTTTGAGACCTAAAGGTTCCTTAAAGATATAGCGTGTTGCAATGGTGCACGCAGATATGCTATCGTCTACATCCAAGATGATTTACAATGTATTTCTCTTGAGCTGCCCACACCGGAATGCCACCCTTTAATGTAGTAGCCTTTGGACTCAGGTGCAAATACCTCAATCATACTCATTTACTGTCTTGATTGAACCCTCTGTGCTACTAACCTGGCTTTATGGGTAAACAGTTCCAATTCACTCCTGTCTTCACTTTATAAATCCACTTACATCCTATGGCATGTTTACCAGATGGTAACTTAACATTTTCGTATACCTCCAGTCTTTTTAAAGATTCTAGTTCCTTATCCATTGCTTTCTGCCAAGCAGCCTGATCCTTAGTAGGATACCGTTTTAGTTCACTATAATTACTTGGAACTGTGTTCACCTGGCATACAATACAAGCCTGATATCTATTCAGATGGTCATGTTGCTCGGTTGAACATCTTGCTAATACAGGGCTAATTGGTTGGACTCACCTGTGCCACCTGGCTCCTGGTCTCCTACTTCCTCCTGTGCCTTTTCCCCTACTTCCTCCTGTTCTTCTCCTTTAATGGCTATTCATGGTTTACTGATTTTATCTTTAGGGGACTATTTGGGTGTCAATAATGATATCATTGCTGGCATTCCTGTTCCAGCTTATCCCACCCAACGTGCTTAAGAAATTTGCACTAGCACAATAAACATGACCTGGCCTTGATCCCAGAATCTAAACAAATCTATGATTGGCCTCATAAACCCACAAAAAGATAATTTCTTAGTTCTATATTGCCCTTTCAGTCTTACTTGTGAGGGAATATGCACCCATGCTGGAGCTCCAAATGTGTGTTTGGTTACTTAAATTGGCTTTTCTGCCATTGCCAATTGAGTGAATGGCAATTCTCCAGTTGTTGTGTTAACTCATTGTTCAGCACATGATTACTACCATTATGGCTTCACCCCACAAATGTTTCAGGTAAACCTGAACCAGATAACATAGTGTGAGTCATGGCTTGTAATGTTTGCCTCTTTATTCTACAAACGAGTTATGTTGTAGTCTGTTAAGTGCAGAACGTTTATACTCAACACCAGCCAATTTCAGCATAGTTTGGAATCTTTTGTTAAACAAATTCAGTCCCATTATCAGCAACTAAAGTCATGCTTTACTTTTCATTTTTCTCTCTGGCAAATTTTAGCCAATTAAGAAATGCTGGAATATTTCTGTTTTTTTTTCATGAGATAGCAATAACTGCATCATGAGTAATCTATGATACATAATACTCAAAATATAGCAGGCACCTCTTCACTTGGTTTCTTAGGACCAAATATGCAGGCAAAAACAACCTCTAAAGATTGTTTGGTCTTAAACCATTTTGTCTGTTTGCAGAGATAACCTTACTATTCTCTTGGCTTACAAGCATTACAGTTTAAATACTTGCTGCAGGGTTTCAGTTTTACTCCTTCTGACAATTCAACAGTTTGTTTGCAGCATTTTGAAATTAATGTGCCCTAGACGCCTATGCAGTAAATGTATACATTCATCCATGTTTGCTTAATATTGTTATAAACAGTTAGCCATTTTCAACTGGTCATCATGTATCACATATAAATCATTTTCTAAATTAGCAGTAATACTTTAGCCTCTTTCTCTATTAGACAGTTATCTCCCCTAAAGTTACTACATAACCAAGATTAACTAAAGCCTTACAGATAATAAATTAAATTTTAATTTAGGTACATGTAATATAGTTAAATGTTCATTTATACAAGAACAATATGCAGTACCTTCACCAGATGCTTGATCTTCCATCCATTTTGCCAATGATACATGTTCTTTACTTGTGGACATCTTTACAAACCTGTTTCTATCTTTGGTAATGCATTGTGATGCTCCACTATCAACAACCCAACAAATCATGGTTTACAGTTTGAAGCATAGCTAAGCTAACATTTCTTTTTGGCCTTCTTGGTGATGGCAGTAGTCTGTTGTTTTCCCTTCTTACAGAATCTAGCTATATGTTCTCCTAGCCCCACAAACAAAAACATCTCCCAACACTATAGGCAGCTGAACACAAAATTCTCTTCTTGTGGTTGTTCCTTTCTCAGTTGGTCCTATCCAGCCATCTTCTTCCTTCTTTTTTTTTTATAAAGTTTTTATTTGGGTTTTCACACACAAAATACATGTAAAATATCTTTTTTGAAAATAGCATGTCCTGGGTTGACTTCTTATACAGACACAAAAACTCAATTTCATGCTTCCTGTTGGTATTCTATTCCATATCTTGTACTATTTTACATTTTTATTATAGTTTTTCCCCCTCTTTAATTTTTTTCAATTTTATTTTGATTATCTCATCTCAAATCATTATATTTTATACTTTTGTCTGTTCTGTTTCAATTTCATATTATCTTTTCTCATTAAAACAAATTTTCTCCTCTAGTTACTAATTGGAGTATGACCACTTTATATCTTTTAATTACATCCATTCAACTCTTATTTGAAAACTTCAACATATACCTTAAGTTTTTACCTTCAATATAATACATAAATACATAACTTTCAATTGAATTCTGCTTGGTACATTCTTATAATTACACACTATATTCTTTTTACAAAAAAAGAAAAATTGTAAATATATGTAAAAATAAACCCTCATTCCCATTCCAGTTCAGTTCTATCATTAATAAATCATAAAATCTTAACATCTTTAACACTTTTTCAATTAAAATATTATACTTCCTTCAAAAATACATATAATCTCCATAATTAATTTTTCCCTTATTTCTCTTCACGTATTTTTATAAATCATTTAAATATACCTTTTGTTACATTTATTTACTGACAAGCATCACTGAATTACGAGAGCCTATTTATCAGACATTTTAATCATACATTGTTTCATATTTTTTTAAAAATTATTTCTGCTTCTAATATAAACCATACATCTTATGCATCTTTGCAGAATCCCTTTTTCCATTAAGTTTTCCATTATCTCTAAATAGGCCCTGTTTTCTCGAAATTTTGCTTCTGTCCTTTAGAACTTCTTTTCCTTTCTCTTCTTCCCTCTCATCTTCTCCCTCCCTTTTTACCCCCTTGTCTCTCTAGTTCTAATTCTCTCTTCTGCATTTCCCTCTTCTATTGCTTTCTGATTTTTATACTTATTTTTCACTCTATTTTTTTTTTGAGTTGTTTTTCCCAATCTTAAACTTCCATTCCCTTTCCCCCTTTTCCTTTTTTTCCCCTATCTAAGAATTACTTGTTCATAAAAGATGGCTTCTTCTTTGTCGCAATCTTCTTTTCTGCAGGCATTTCTTTGTTGTTCTCATAATTCCAAATCTCCAGTTCTAAAAAATTGAAATACGAAGCCAAAAGAACCTCTCCCTTCTTGTGCATCTTCTTTGTACTTTTTAAGTTCCATTTTCAGTTCTTTCTAAAAGTGGAGCCATTTTAAACAGTTTTAAACAACCATCCAATTGATTTTAGTCATCAAAAACAACAACCAAGAATCCAGAAATCATCAAGTAATACAGATAGTCCCAAGTTATATCTTCTTATTTCTTTTTTCGACTTTCTCTTCCTGGGGTTTTGTTGCAATATTTCAGTTAGAATAATGTGTTTTGAAGTCTTGTTGTGATTTTGCTGTAAGTTCTTTTTATTATTCCAGGCAGTCTCCTCCCTTCCAGATCCTACCCTTTTATTCTTTTTCTCTCCTTTCCTGTTTTCAAAAGCTTTAATTATCCAGAAAATCTTTATTATCGCCGTTGACTTTTATTTTAAGCATTAAATGCCTATTGATGTCAAAAGTGGATTTTTTTCCAATTTCTTGCTTAAGTCTCTTAGCTGTCAGTATAGGAAGAGAAAAAAACCCAAATCCTTTGCCTTTTCTCTTTCCTTCGGCAGCTTAAAAATCTTCTTAGGGAACAATGTTATTGTTTTTTAACAGTTTCAATTCCAGGGTACCTTATTTGTTGCTTTTGCTGTTGACCCAGTCAACCAAAACTTTCTCTTTCTTATCTCCTCCTGCACATTCTTTTCCGGTCATGTTCTTCTTTGTGGTGGCCATTTCAGACCACTGCTGCAACCACCTTCGGGAAAGGGAGTAATGACCAGCTGGGAAGGAGAACTGCAGCTCTCTTTAACCTTGCTGGCAGTCTCCCCCCTCTTCACCACCTCTATGGGGTGGCTTAGGCCTTGAAACACAGCCAGCTTGGGGCGCTTCAGTGGTGAGCACAGATCGAAGCCTTCGCAGAGACAAGGTTTCAGTCTGTCGTTGAAGAAGCTCAAACCGGAAAGCCTCCCTTCTTCTTCCTCTTCGAACAACCTTCCAGTTATTGTCAGTCAATGTCAGTTTATCTCTGGCAGGACTTCCAGTGAAGATTACATAATCATCATAACTTTCATCCAATGAGAAAAGAATGATGTAAACTTGATGCAGCTCTAAAATATCAATTCCTTTTCATGTAGCTTTTGAAAGTTATTTTTATGAAGTTCAAATGAGCTAACATATCTCCACCTTTCAAGAAGACGCTGCTATAAACAGTTTGCGTGTAAGATGTATGTGTCACAAACATAAATCCTCTTCAAATTCTCCCAAAACCTAGCAGCAGACTCTTCTTCCACTAATATGGACTAGCTGCTAGTCACTCTTTATTCCAATTATACAAAGAGCTCGTTTGTTGTTCTGTTTAAAGTCAGCAAGCTTCTTGGCATCATCCTCATTTCTGGATCCAAGCATTTACATCAGTGGGTCTTGAACTACATTCCTTTTCTATGCAGAAGTAGACTGCCACTTCATAGACCAGGAAACATTGTTTGTTCCATCCAGTCGGGTTATCAATGATAGACTTGTTGAAGTGACTTTGTGCCATCTTTATCAGGATAGTCACCCACAATTAAACAGTAAACAGCTGTCTGATGCAGTACTATGTATTCACACTAACTCTCAGTTATCTGAACCTGGTATGGCCTGGACCCATAAAACAGTGCTGAGTTAATTCCCCGTTAGGAGAATGAGCGCATCCAGGGAGACGTAGTGAGAGAAGTGTTTGAATAATACCACACAGCACACAGATACACTGTTACAGTTAATATAGGTTTTTACTTTCAATACACATTTAAGCACAATCCAAACAAGCAGTCCCAAGTCATTCACAGGTAAATCAGTCAGTGTTCATTTCAGGGATAATTGAAATATCAAAGTCAGTATCAAAAACAGTTCAGTGACAGACTTACATCAAATCCAAGAATAACAGTCATAAGGAAAATGAAGGAACGGCAACTCTTTCCAACAGAAGGAAACAGAGACTCACTCACTTCACTGAGACTAAGACTAAATAAACCCAGGTTTCTGGTTCCATCTTATGGCTGTTGAGAAAACACACCCAACTTACAGTTTTTATGATTCTCTTAAAGATACAGCATTAAAATGTTTATCCTGGTTTATATATTTTCAACCCAAATAGCTGTTAGGTGACTTATATTCCTAACAACCTCTTTCAATCAAATATGTCTTTGTCTGGAATCTTAACCACCTAGTTTAGGGCTTTATCTGCATTCCAAAAATGTGGTCAGTGACAAATGTTATCTCTTTGCTGCTACCTAATGGACACCTGGAATTTTGCAGCCCTGATACCGTAGCCCTAGGTTTAATATTGTATGTGAAAGTTTCCACTGTCTTTCTTATTTGTTCAAAATGGAAGGTGAGAACAGGGAAAGAGATCAAAGTAAATGAGCTGAGAATAATCAGTGGCTAATAATTAGAGATCATCATTTGCCACTATTTTTGAAATATACCATTGTAAAATAGAATACTCAAAATGAGGAGAACTAAAAGATTTTTCTGACATTATTAAGAAAGGGACAATGAAGTGTGTTTATTTTTTGGCTTAGCATAATATGTCAACCTAAACTTTAGGGCTTTATATTATCTGCAAATTACAACATTATGGCTTGTAAACAAACCATGGATACAAATTTTGGCATAGCTTAATATGGTTTAATTGAATAAGAAAACATGGTGCTGCCAAAATATATGTTATTCAGATTACTTAAAAGGATATAGTTAAAAATAAGCACCATTTTTTTAAAAAATCAGGTAGAATGAGGGATATCAAACTAAAATTCACTATTAAAATTATTATTCTGATTATCAAAAGGGTTAAATATTGGTACTAATGAATACCCAATATTCTTCTGAAGGCGTAGTTTTATCTAAATGCTGACATAAAGAAAGCAAACATAATGCAAGGAAAAAAGCAAACTTTACCTGTCTGAGCTGCTTAACATCGCCAAATATCTTCATCACTCCATCAATCTCACGCTCTAGCCTTTGAGCCCAATTCTGCATTCTGTGAAAGAAAGTTTTGAAGTAGAGTCAATGAAAAGAATGGGGTTAAAATTCAGCATTTACAGCTTAGCTAACATCCTTTGTTCTTATGTTCAGAAGGTTCAGCATGTTCACCTCCCATGCAATAAAACTGCTAACCAGCTAACCAAAATCTAGTACTAGACACACCATAAATATATACACAGAGAGAAACAACTAAAAATAAAAATCAATAAAATACTTGAGATTGGATTACTGTTTCTGCTTAAAAAAATACTGTAGAACTGGGATTTCAATTCTTTTCAATGAAGATATACCTTTTACAGAAGAATACTACCATTCATTCTAATTTTTAAAAAATAGCTGGCTATATCATTTTTAAAAATATAATTGGGGGGGTGGAGAGAATGGAAGGATTTTATTATTTTATTTTATTTTTATTTTGTCACCCATCTCACTGTGAGGTATCTTTTCCAAAAGGATATGGAAAGACTGGGGGACTTGTTCAACCTTCTAAAATGTTAGAGATAAGACACTTACAGGATGGGTGTATGTTATATGGCTAAAATAGTATATTTGTGTTCCATAGAAATGTAGCATTAAAGTTTAGCTACAGCTATTGTACTGCAAGTGAAGATCCTAAACTCTGCTGAAGATGTTACTAGCCTGGTAACAAAACATTCAGAAACCAACCCCCAAGCTCAGAGAACAAACCTTCACTCTCATGGAGTTTATGTAATGGAACAATATTCATTGAGACCAGGAGACAGCCTGGGGTTCATTAGAATGCAGGAAGCCAAAGAACTGGCTTGGTAAAAATAAGTTTAAAACTTCTGAACAAACTATAATATGCTCCAAAGAAATGGTCACGTTCAGCATTCCCATTTCAATTTCTTAAAACAGAGTGCAATCTTTCTATATTTCAACCTTTCCCCTTATTTTTCAAGCATGGCTTGATGCCAGAGTTATTTCTTAACTCTACTTTAAACATGAAGGAGATCCATTGGAAGCTAGAGTTTCCAGAGCAAAAATGCTGAAAAGACAATAACAGCTGTCACCTAACACTAAGCATGGGAAGGGCAAAACAGGTTTGTCATTAAACTATAAAAAGAATGGAAGGAACATGCAGTTCATAAGAGAAAGGGAAGCAACTGCATTTTGTCAAAGGGCAATCATTTGTCTGAAATATAGATAGACCTCAATTTACGACCACAAAAGAGGCCAAAATTTATGTGGATAAAGAAATATTTGTGGTGAGTTTTGCCTCATTTTACAACTTTTCTTACCACATTTGTTAAGTGAATCACTGAGTAGTTAAATTAGTAATTTGGTTGTTAAGTGAAACTGGTTTCCCTGTTGACTTTACTTGTTAGACGGTCGCAAAAAGTTATCATGTGACCCCGAGAAACTGCAATCATCATGTGAATCCCCTGTTAAGCATCCAGATGTAAATCATGTGACCACAGGAATGCTGCAACAGTAATAAGTGTGAAAAATGTTCATAACTCACTTAAGGCCCTGTCACACTGCCCAACGGATGCAAAACGTTTGTCAAAAAGACACAGCGGACGAGAAAAATGTTCCATCCGTTGTTATCCGCTTGGTGACCTGCTCCGACGCTGCTTCCCTTATATCGCGGGGCTTACGCAATGCATCCTCCCCGCATGCGCAATAAAAAATTAAAAAAAATTAAAAATTAAAAAAAAAAAAAAAAATTTATAATAAATTAAAATTAAAAAAAAAAAAAAAAAAATTAAAAATTGAAAAAAATAAAAAAAAAATTAAAAAAAATAAAAATATTAAATTAAATTAAGAAAATTAGTAATAATTACCTTAAAACAATTAAAATTTAATAAAAATTAATTTAATTACACTAGGCATCCGTTAGGCTTCCGCTGTGCATCCGCTTCATCCGCTTCATCCGCTCTGCATCCGCTCTGCATCCGCTCTGCATCCGCTGGTATCCGTTCCGCATCCACTTTGCGTGAGCCCCCGGAAGCCCTGCGGATGTGCCATCCGCTCCATCCGCTTCCATCTGCTGGGCTTCTGTTCCGCATCTGCTTTCCATCTTGCCCTGCGTCCTCCCCGCCTCTGTTCCTTTCCGTTTATCCACTC
>BHFT01026723.1:0-59822 GCA_004320025.1 Laticauda laticaudata
GGCCCTGCCGTTGCGCCTCGTGGTGCACGATCTCGATACCCGGAAGGTGCCCATCCTAATGGCCATCCGCGAGTGTGCAACATCCAAGTATGTGTTTATTACGGCATCGAAAATGAAACTGTTAACGCCTGCATCACGGCGCCTCATCCGACATTCTGAGAATGATGATCCGGCCTATGACTATAGAGGCTGTTAGAAGTATGGATTATAAACAGTATGCCGAAATGGGGGGGGATACCTGGGGCGTGGTGGACTGGGATATGCCGTTAGGGAATGTACTGCTCCGTTGAGATCATGTTGCACGGTACAACACATAGATGTCCTATACGACGCATGACGTCGCCGGATTTTATGTACTGACTAATTGCGATCGCGCCGGGCACAGGCCTGCGTCTGCCGAGACGATTACTCCGCCGAAGCTAGCCCGCATGCAACGCCGGAGGTCAAATCCAAGCCGTTGCTGCCCCGCCCGCTCCCGCCATAAGATGCAGAGACTGCTGTGACTTCAATCCTTGGTAGCAGGACGAGATATTTTTTCTCTCTGGCGGCCAACACTGAGAATATATCTGCCGAGCAACGAATCTCATGCGAATTAGGTGACAGAACAGTGGCATCCCGGCCCATTAAAAAACTGCGGAGCTCCATTCACCATTCAGTTGCCCAGACTCCACCCCGCAAGGGATTATGGGGTCGTTAAAAGGAGATGATGGAGGAAATATTTAGTAAGGAGTTATTTCCAAATATATAGCAAATATATATAGCAGTTAATAAATCATTTGTCTGACAAATAATTATGAAACAAAATTTGAAGTGAAAAATGTAATGAAAGGAAAACTCCACAAATGCTATTTCTAAAAGCACTTATGGAGGGAAAAGTAGACATTCTTAACATTTATTCTAAGATGCACAACAGTACAGGTCAAGGTAAATTAACATAAAGTGTTTATGAAAACAGAAGAGCTGTAAATTATTTATTCAAACAACTCCTTACGTACAAGCAAAATTTAAAATAGAACATTATATAATACCATAAATATTTAAGCTGTAATGTCTAAAAATTATGCTGATTCTTTTTAGAGAAGTGTCTATACAATAAGGTTCACTGTGCAGAACCCAGAATTGTATAAAGAACCCCTAACCAATTTTTTTCTTACAACCAACTTCAGTACTGAACCATTCTTCCAGAGTTAAGCAGACTGTATTTATATGAATTTGTGTGATTAGACTCATTTCTTATTTAGCAACTGGATTCCGTTCCACTTCCAAATTAAGCAAAACAGTCTGTCAACTTATAAAAGCATTTCTATGCTTGTTTTTGAGTTGCCATAAGCAGGAGGGGAGAAAAGCCTGAAGGAGCAGTACGGAAATTAAAACTGGAATTACATTCCATGCTTATCTTACAAAGATTGTAGCTAGGCTACTGGATCTTCTGTCCATGAAAATCCTTCATTGGAAAATTTGATTGATGACACCCAGCCCATGAACATGCTTCATTGGAGAATCTGCTTATGACACACCCAGGGGGCAGGGGGAAACAGGTGATCATGTAAATCACATGTGTCAGAGTTGGCTTCATACGGGTCAATGCCGACATGTTGCTTCTAATAAATCTTTTTGATTTTTTTGAAACTTGGCTCAGGCTCATGATTTAATCAGGGCAATAATCAGAACCCTGACACAGTCACTAAATGAATGTGTGTGTGTGTGTGTGTGTGTGCGTGAGTGTGTGCGCGTTTGTGTATACATACATAAAGTAAAGGTAAAGCTTCCCCTTGCATGTACGTGCTAGTTGTTTCTGGCTCTGAAGAGCAGTGCTCATTTCTGTTACAAAGCTGAAGAGCCAGCGCTTTCCAAAGATATCTCCATGTGGCTGGCATTACTAAACGCTGAAGACGCATGGTACACTGTTATCTTCCCACCAAAGTCATCCCTATTTTTCTACTTGCATTTTTACATGCTTTCAAACTGCTAAGTTGGCAGAAGCTGGGACAAGTACAGGAGCTCACTCCGTTACGCGGCACTAGAGATTTGAACTGCTGAACTGCCCACCTGCTGATTAACAAGCTCAGCATCTTAACCACTGAGCCACTGCGTCCCTTTGCATACATACATACATACATAAATACATACATACAATTTTGTAAGAGAAGAAACAGACATCTATTTATTACACTTACTAAGCTTTCGTCAGCTTCTGCTGACATTGTCAGAGGAGTAAGCTACCATTAGAGAGATCTATGCCATATCATAGATCTCTATAATGGTAGCTTAATACTCTGATGATGTCACCAGAGGCTGATGAAAGCTTAGTAAGTATAATACATATAATTTTAGTTCCGGAGATCGCAAGATGTCTGTTTCTTCTCTTACAAGTATACCTGGAACTCGTATTTTTAGAATAGTTTGCAATATATAATTTTACACTTACATTACCTATAAACATTAATTGGATATAAATCTTTTCAAATATCCTTTTTTTTACTGTTTATCTAGCATAGCTGGTTGTTATATGGATTGTCTGGGTGTTCCATTCTTGTGGATAGGGAGGGTGATGAGCAAGGAAGTGGAATTGAGGAAGGAGTAATTTTCTTTAAAAAAAACCCCACTAATTTGATTTGCCTTTTTTTTTTCTTTTTTCTTCATATATTTAACAATTGACATTAAGATTTCATCTATTTCCTGGTGTACCTTTCCAAAACATTCTACATTTGGATCCACAACAATTCTTTTTTCAATTAAATCTTTGTTTGAAAGCTCTCATTCAGTCTAGGCTATCATGCTGAAATTGAGATAATTTTTTACACATCTTTCAGTATCAACCTCTAAATCAAGAGATTACATCACTATAAATTTTTTCTTATTTATTTCATCCATATTGTTGTCAAATCCTTCAATTTTATTTACAAGACCAACATTTCTTCCCAAAAATCTTGCATTTATATCATGCTAATTGTCAACTCGCAAAGCTTTCCTGACCTGCTGCCATAAGCAGGGGGATGGGAAATCACAGCCTCACAGCTGCACCAAGGAATTCACACCTTAGTCAAAACAAAACATCCTAGCTGGCTGAAGTCAAGGCCATCTCCACAGAGACCCGCAACAACTGGAGGGAGTGACTTCTATGACCCGCAAAATTGCTTCATTGGGAAATGTAACTGGTGACACACTTTGGGAGGGGGCAACAGGGTCAGAGGCAAGGCACAAACTGGGTGAAGTCAGAGCTGCCTTCACCTAGGTCATGCTGACATGACGCTCCTAATAAACAACTGGATTTTCTCTGCACAATGGCTTGAAGGCTCCTGATTTTATTAGGGCATTGGTTGGAACCCTGACACTAATACCTTCTTATGCTGGTGTCACAACTTGGTGTATAAAACCATTCATAAATCAATCTTCAAAAAGGACTTGTGTCATTCAAGCCTTCCAGGTAGATCAGTAAATAAACAGGCAGTGTGTGGTTACTTATGTTTACAGACACATGGGGGTTCCCGTGTTTTGTAGATCAAAAAGAGCTTCAGTCTGAATCTGGTAGCTTTTCTCCTCAATAGAAAGGTTACTCTAGCCTCTAGCCTTTGAATTGAATTTTTAATTCAAAGTATACAGAGTTTTTTCATTTCCTGAATGAGGCCATTTTGCTGTCTTGTATGTGTTATAACTACTTTCATTCCTGCAAATCTTTTCATCAGCTCTATGACCCTTTCTTTATCCTTCAAAACAGTGGAGACAGTGGAATGGCCAGATCTTCTTGTCATGCTATAATAGTCACCTATAATCTTAATCTTTAAATTGAATGTAATTTACATTGTTACAATACAATGTAAATTATTAAATTGAACCTACAATCTTCATCTTCAAATCTGAGATCAATTTGCTTTTTGGCACTTTTTTTTAATTGAATTATAGTTTTTTCTCTTTGAAGATATCTTGGTATGGGGTATTAGTGGGCATAAATGACTAGATAAGCAAAAATAACTGTAGGATATACATGTTACTAATTGTAATATCAGACACCTGACTGAAAAGGAGAGAGAGAGAGAGAGAGAGAGGAGAGAGAGAGAGAGAGAGAGAGATTCTACAAANGAGGAGAGAGAGAGAGAGAGAGAGAGAGAGAGATTCTACAAATCATAAATGCACATAATGGGTGCAAAATTATTTTTTTTAACCATCGTATTTGTGAAGGAGCTCATGAAAATAATTACTAAATGATGACTGGCTGTAATTTATTCATTCAAATCCGAAAAAACACATTGTTTTAGATACTGGAGCGTTTCACTTCCTTCCTGCTATATTTTACCACAACCACTTAGGTGCTTTTAAACTAACATATATCAGTGATTAAAAATATCATATTTTCATCATCAGTAGCAGAAGAAATGTTACTCTGCATGTAGGAATGTTTCTATGTAACTGGAGTGGGAATGTCTGCACAGACTGTCTCCTGCTACAGTTCTCAGTTTCCTCATCCACTTCTGATAGACTATGAGATAGTTTATATCTGAAGTTTACTGAGAAATAAAATATAATCACAATATTGGTATATAAAAATTTATGATTTAAAAAGTGCTTTTTGGTAAAATAACTCATAAAACTTAATTCATGATTCTTTCATAATTTTATTTCAACTAAGAAAGGAAATTGTCAGACACAGAGGCCATATATGCATCTTAACTTGTACTGATTTGATATAACTTGAAACTTACCTGCCATGATGGAGGAAAAGTAGGTGATGAAACAATATTTACAACAGGAGGATCGAATATTTGCATATTTGTTACATCAAAGTTGGGATTTATCTGTTGAAAAATAGATTTGCTATTATTCTATTATTGAATGCTTAAAATATACATGAGCTATTTAAATATTTAAGAAAAAATATTCAGTATATATTTAGGAAAGAAATCATATTTACAAGAGGTTCCTTACTTTTTTCTTACAGATTATATTGTTTATTTTGCTTTTGCCTCAAGAGTAAGGGTGAAATTTGTTTAATGTTATGTTCTCTGATGAGTCAGTTGGCTACCTCATTATATTTTGATTTCAATTATCTTTATAGCTTCTGGGAATTTTCATTTAAAACATGTGAAGGCATTACTTTAACTGCTCCTTTCTTAGATAAATTGATAATTTAAAAAAAACTGCCTAACAGTGGTTAAAACAGATGTCTATAATGTCAGTGTAATAGAAAACCTTGTTGCATTGTATTGCATTGACAAAACCCTAAAACAAGAGCTGTTCTCTAGGAAACCCTAGAAAACAGGTCGGGAATTCCATAAAAAGAAGTGGGATACATTGTGCTGCATGTAGAGCAGAAGTAAAATTTTATGAAGCATGTCCAAATTATTAATGTAAAAAATATTGCCCTTACTACCCTCATAAAAGTATAATATTGGTTTTGGATGGGGTGGCACTTCCCCAAATAGATGCTGTGTGTAATCTAGGGGTTTTCCTGGACTCACGACTCCTGCTTGAAGAACAGGTGGCAGTTGTGGCCAGAAGGGTCTTTGTGCAATAAAAGGTTGTGAACCAGTCACAGCCTTTCCTGAACCAACAGTCTCTACTCATAGTCACTCATGCCTTAGTCACTTCCGGTCTTCATTATTGCAATGTGCTCTACATGGGGCTGCCCTTGAAGAGCATCTGGAAGCTCCAGTTGGTGCAAAATGCAGTGGCCCGCATAGTTTTGTGCAAACCCCAGGGTGCACATGTATTACCTCTTCTGCAGGAGCTGCATTGGTTGCTGATTTGCTTCTGGGTGCAATTCAACTGATTGTCACCTTTAAAGTCCTTCATGGTTTGGGAACAGGTTAGCTGAGGGATTGTCTCTTGCCTGTCACATCTACCTGACCCATCAGAGCGGGGAGGCAGGGAATTGCAGGTCCCATCCCTGAGGGAGATACACCTGGTGGGACGCAGAAGAAGGGCTTCTCCATGGTGGCTCCCTCACTCTGGAACATCATTCCCCCCGAGATTACAATGGCCTCTACTCTAATACTCTTCCAGAAGGCGCTAAAGATCTGGTTCTACCAGTGGGCTTGGGGAACCCAGAGCAGGATGGAGCCCATTAAATGGCTCATGTGATCTGCTATCGTCGGAGAGGGAGGGTGAGAGTTGGGGGATGATTTTGTTATGTTGTACTTTATTAATTTATTTGATTTTTTTTGTTAGTTTTTATTGTTTTAAACATAGTTTTATATTCAGTAAGCCACCCTGAATCGCCATGGGCGAACAGGCGACAATATAAATTCAATAATAAATAAATAAATGAATAAATGAATAAATAAATAATGAAGAATGCTAAAATTCACTAAAATACATCTAAAACACAAATTGATTCAAAATAGTCGACACCATGACATTAAAAATCTTTTACAGCTATATGGACACATCCAAACAGAGTTTCAATTGGGATACTGACCATCCTTAACCAAGCTAAATTCAAAGAATTCTAGGGAATTCCTGGAAGCCTAGAATTCAGATGTATCAGACATGCTGAATACATATAAACAAACCATATTTCTGCTATATTCAAAAGAGACAAAAAAAGCTAAGAAGGAAACAAAAAACCCAAAAACATCCTCTCCAGAACCAGCACCTAAATAGGGATTAAGATAAAGGTAAAGACTTCCTCTTTCCAATTGTGTCCTACCTTATCTCTTATCTCATATTTTATCTCATCTCCATTGCTTAGCCAAAGGAGCCAGTGTTGCCCGAAAACATTTCCATGGGATGTGGCCATCATGATTATACGGCATACAATTATATGTGAAGGCGCATGAAATGCTGTTACTTTCCCACCTATTTACCACATTTGTATACTGCTAGGTGGGCAGAAACTGGGACAAGTAATGAGAGGTCATGCCATTGTGCGGTGCTCAGGACTCGAACCCAGAATGTCACCTTTCCAGTTGACAAGCTCAGCATCTTTAACCACTGAACCATCATACTCCTAAACAAACAGGGATTAACACCAGAAAAATGATCAGGTAAAATATAATACCCAAATCAAGGAACTAGACATGGTGAAATCCACCCTGCATTAAAATTGGCAAGGGTAAGCTACTGTATATAAACAAGGAGCAAACCTCATGCTCACTCACACTGATGATATTATTTATCTGGGTAATGAAATATCTGCAAGCAAAATCAAGCTTAAAGAGCACTGAAGACTCCACGTTAAAAATAACCTTTGTACATTAAAGCTTCTAAAATTTAAATTACCTTGAGAGTGATGGATGGCTTATAAACTTTACAAACAAATAAATAAAATCTGACTTTAAGCATGTACTGTATACTTCAACTTTCTTTCCTGTGTGATCATATTGAATATAACACCATGGGAGCATTATATAAACGATGTAATTGAAAAGTTCAATTTTCTTTATCAACACATTTATTGTTCTTATTGTATTAAAGTTATGTAACATAAAACAGCACTTTCTATATTTAAAAGTGAACTGATCCTAAAAAAATCCTGCAATATATAAGGATGGTTCCCATTCAACAGAATATTCTTAAACATAAGCGCCATCTAGCGTGTTAAAGCTGTAATAAGTTAGTAACATAAAATACTATGTAAAATGTGTAGTACATCCATTATATATGGAGTCCATATTAACATTATATGAACTATATTGCCTGTTACTCCATAGTTAAGTTTCTCCTTTATTCTCAACCTTTCCTAAACAGGGTGATAACTGTCAACATGGCTATGTTGAGGGGTGGCCTTTTAGAGTGCACACTAAAGCCCCTGTCACACTGCACCAACGGATGGAAAGAGGATGTAAAACGGAGAAAAACACTTACCATCCGTTTGCGTTAATTGATGCTTTCTGTTCTTACTCACTGCCTCACCGTTTTGCGGCTCCTCTCTATCCGTCCAGCATCCGTCTATTGAATTTCCATCCCTCAAGGTTTGAGCTGCTCAAAACCTTTGAGCGGTAAATGTATCCACAGCGTCATTCTGCATCTGCTAGGCCATTACGGCGGAACATCCGTTCTGCCTCCGTTGTCATTCCGTTACACATCCGTAGGCATGCCGCTGCTGCATTATCTTTACGCGCAACTCGCATCCGTTCACGCGTATAACGGATGCAGGAGGAAGCGGAACGACAGCGGAATGGACCGCGCAGCGTTAGTTAGCATGACGGAGAAAGGATGAAAGCGGATGCACGACGCAAAGGAAAAGCATTTAATACGGAAAAAACGTTCGCAGAGGGGACCTATCCGCTCCCAATCGCTAGGACTTCTGTTCCGCAGTCTGCTTTCCCTTCCGCGCATGCATCTCCCCCCGTCCGTTCCTTTTCCGTGTTGTCCTCTTGGTTATGCAAATTTCTTTTGAGAGCGGATAACAACGGATGGAACATTTTTCTTGTCCGCTGTGTCCTTTTTACAAATGTTTTGCACCCTTGGGCAGTGTGACAGGGCCTTAAGTGTTTCAAGGTCAAGAGCATAATATCCCCCTCAAAGAGATATTTGACACCTTTTAAATCCAGTGGCACATGTCATTCCTGATCATTGTAGGACCTGGAGGGATATGACTTTAATTCACAGGTGGCAGAAATCATGGTATGGAAGACTGTCGTGTTTATGTTTTACAGACTCAACTGGACACTTGAAGTTGCTCAACCAACATTGCTGTATCAAATTGACATCCAGACAACAGCAGTTATAAGCAACTTTATCTTCAAGGAAATTCACAAAATCATTGTGTCCCTTCCCATAAAAGGGCCATGTTACTCTGAACAGGGTCATGAGGTAGGAATGCACATACACATTAAACATAAAGAAATGTTTACTGCTTTTATTGCCATTGAATATGCTCAAACATGAACTCATATTAGAATCTAGTTGTCCTGCTTTTCTGTCATTCTTATTGGCTTGCCTATTTAGAATATGGTTTCCTGTGTATTAATGGTAATTAGGAAGAAGTGAGCGAAAGGAAGCTTTGAGGCTTTAAAGTCAGAGTTTCCTTTGTTCACCAATCTATCATCTCAATAAAAAACTACTGAATTTTAAAATAGGCAGCCAACCCCCCCAAAAATAACTCAATAACTATGCTCTATAATCAGCATGGAAAGTCCTTTTAAAAAAAGTTTTAGAGAAAAGCGATGCAATGAGAAATTCTACGTTCTCTGAGTATAAAATTCCCAGTTTTAGGAGAAAGAATCACAACTGTGGATGATAGAGAAGAAAATTAATGAAACACTCTGGAAAAACATAGTCAAAAGTTCAGTCATTATTACTAAAGAAATATCTATACCAAAAAGTTATAGATCTCAGTTGTACCCAATAATTTGTTATTAATAGCCATAACAGTTTACCTCAACTGACTGTGGTTTTGCATTGTGGCGATGAGGTGACCGAGGATATATATCCAGAAGGTGAGGTGGATCATCACTATGTAATCTTTGCACATGCTTTTCAAGAACTTTCTTATATTCAGATGAATCAAAATTTGTCTTCCAGAGAAGCACCTGTAAGAAATTTACTAATGTTTCATGAATGCAGCCTTTTCATTTGGTAATTAAGCATTTAACTGAATATCCAGTTTATAGTAAAGCAGCAAGACACACAGTATAATTTAATTAAAGGAAAAATTTGCTGACAAAAAAATCAGACAATTTTATAATCAACACATATTTAAAATATATATTCCTCTAAATTTGATAATAAAATATTTATTTAGTGTACTTATTAAGAAGAGTGGTATTTAGTTCATTATTATTTCTTATACACTATTATATACACTATTATATATTATATTATATATAACACATTATATATATTATCTCTAATGATCTAGGTGCTAGAGCCCACTGTAACTACATAGCCAAAAAGGCATTAAGAGTTGTTAACCTAATCCTGCAAAGCTTTTTCTCCATTAATATTGTACAACTGGAGCATACAAAATATTTGCTAGGCCAATTCTTGAATACAGCTCATCTGTCTAGAATTGGCACTGAAGAGTCCTCCATTCCTCTACTCACAACAGAATACCCTATGCCTCCAGATTTAAATTTTTAGGCTTAGATAACTTAGAACTATGTCATCTTCAGTCTAACCTAAGAGTAGTACATAAAATTATCCATTCCAATGTCCTACCTGTCAATGACTACTTTAGCTTCAACCTCAACAATACACAAGCACACAATGGATACAAACTCAGGATAAGCTGCACAAAACTCAATTGCAGGAAGTAACACTTCAGCAACAGAGTAGTCAATGCCTGAATACTCTATCTGACTGTGGTTTCTTCTACTAACCCCAAATATTTAACCTCAGACTGTCTACTGTTGACCTCACCCCATTCCTAAGAGGTCTGTAAGGGGCATGCATAAGCGCACCAATGTGCCTACCCTCCCTGTCTTAATGTTCTCTTTTATTCATATATATATTTCATGTCTTAATAATCATGTTTATACTTATATATATTATCAAATGAATGCTTGACTAAATAAAACAAAATAAAATAAAAATAGTTAAGAATTTAACTATTTTAACCAACCTGTGTATCTGTGCCACCAGAAGCGAATGTCTCTCCATCTTTTGAAAAAGCTACAGAAAGCACAGGACCCTATTTTTTTTTTAGGACAGAGGGGAACAAGATAATATATTTTTAAAAGGCATCATGTTTTGTTTCTTTAATACTTTCTCCTTTCTTTTTATTTAATAATTCCTAAATTGCTAATAAACAAGTAACACATTAGCAATCACTAAATATATTTAGGTGATGAAATAGATTACATTAATTGGCATATTATGGATACAATATTTGTCCAAATGATATTTTAACGGATTATGTGCCATTAAGTTATTTTTGACTTCTAGGAATCACATGGGTCTTTGTATAAGGTGTCCAAATTAGGATAATTTGATATAGCTACAGTATAATTGACACAGGATTCATTACAGGAACTTTATAATTCTATGCATAGAAATTATTTTTTATGATGAAAATAACAGTATATAAAACCAAGTCCCAAAATAGAGATTGCACCTCATGCCCATGAAGTGTGTATAAGAGTCTTCCTTCTATAAGATCCATAATCTTAAGAGTTCCATCATTAGATGCTGTTATGAGAAAGTTCCCAGAAGGATGGAAAGATGTGTAATTAACACTTCCCCTGTGAACTAATTTAAATAAAAGTAGTTCAGATATTGATGCAAAGAAGAAAACTTCAAAAACAAAACAACACATAATAACGTTGTTGATCAACACACAAACTTAATTATATTACTGAGGATAATAACAATAAAGTTTACCACCAGGATATGGTGCACAGGGTTTTATATCATTGTCTCTATCATTCTCCTTCAATATTATCCTTTACAGGTATGTGAAATGCTTTTGAGTTTGGAATGTCCCATAACTAGTTACAGACCGAGGGCTCTGTAACTGATTACATTCATAAAGGGGTATTCTGAATTCAATTTTTCCATCTGTATTTTCTATGGGTTCCTACAACAGCTTATTTTTGTTGCTATTATTTTGTACTGCTATGTGAAATTTTCCTTACATTTAAATAAGCAGACTTAAATACTAGTTTTCCTGTTCTTCTTCATTATTCTTCTTTACTAGTCAGCTATTTTAATATTTACATTCTAGATTATTTGATAGATTTTGATTTGGAAAAAGACAAATTCATTCCATTATACACTACTGTTCTTTACTGTACACATTGCAGGAATTATCAACATCCCACCAACATTTAAGAATGGAGATACAAACCTGAGCCTCAGAATGTACACCAATCTGAACACATAGCTATTTAAGTAATCCTCTATTTCTGCCAAGCAGAACTTTAGAATCCAGGATATAAGGAAGTAGTCTTGGAATATTAACTAAGTGTTCAAAATTCTTGCATAATCACACCTCAGACACATAAGACAGTCTCAGTGGCATACACTTATACTTTTTTTTTGCTTAGCATTTAAGCCATTCCCTAGCCCAAGACAGGTTATAAAAATTAAGAATTCATTTAATACTAGAGAAAATTGAAAAATAAAGTGAGAAATGGAGATGGCTGCCAAGGAAACTTCAGAGTTTGTAATAGAAAAGTCAACATAGTTTCCAAGAGAAAAAAAAACTGTACAAAAGCAGGTACTGTTGTAATTGTAAGATAAATATGAGATTTTCTGATGCATATGAAAAGATCCAACCTCCAAGCATTTGCGGCCTCATTAACTGAAAAATACCCACACTGAAACCTTTTAGATGAAGAATGGGCAATTTGCACAGTAAAATAAAAGTAGCTAGAGTACTGGGTGAAAGTGATTACATAATGATGCAGTTCTTGATTTTAAACACTAAAAGTGAATCTATTCAAATATTGGATTTCTTAAAAAAAGATTTTAATGTATTCAAGGCAGTCATAAGAGGAATTCCACGGGCAGAAGAAACTAAAGGGGGGAAAAAAGCTAAAAATGGGTGCGAATTCCTAAAAAAGAAGATACAAAAGCATAATTACAACAGAATACCTCAAGAGGACATAAGAAAGTTAGTACCTGAAGATTTAAATGCTCTTCCAACTTTGATTTCAATGTATACAAAAGATACAAAGTATTTTATAAAACTTGTTTCACCTCAGAGCTACAGTATCTTTGAAATTTAGGATCCATCACCAAAAACCCTACATATGTAGGAACAGGTTAAAATGAGTAACTATTATTTTGAAAAAAACACGGAATATTTGGGAGAAAGGACAATTTCTTCTATAATAAAAATAAAATGAAAGTGAAGGAAGGCTTTTTTACTTTAGAAAGAATTGGACCTTCATCCCCAAAGGGAAAGATTACTGATTCAAGAATTAGTCTTTCAATACTAAAATTATAAGACTAATCTTTAGAATGTCTGTAACCAACAAATTCAAAAACAAAATATGAAAAACTTAATGATTTATTAAATCATTACCTCTTTGTTCTAGGAGGTTGAAGGCATAATATGACTATTTGACTAAAAGTATGTGATTCTGCTGCCATCTTGTGGTTTTAAATACCACTACCATTATGTTTTAATGAGATGTACTGTAGTATAAATTTATCTTTAAATCTACAAAATACCATACCTTAATTGGATATTTTCTAAAACAATCATTACCAATATACAGACTAAACAGCATTTCAGACTATGAAAAAGACGTCCGATGTTGTTGATATTAGTTAGCTATTTTTAACATTTCTATTTTCTTTCTAAGGTGGAGAGTGTATGTATGACAACTGTACAGAGAATGAACATTGCATTTGGGATATGAATTAATGACAAGTTTAAGTAATATATATGAAGAAGTGTCTACAAACATATTCATCTGAATTTTATCCCAATTCAAACAACTTATTAATTTCCAACGTGTATAGATTTTGATCACAGCATCTATACCAATAGTATTATAATTATTAAAATTTTTGAATGATCTAAACTGGATGGACATATCCCAACTAATTGTTTCCATTACAAACAGAAGCAGTATTTTTAGATGATGATCTTTGTTTAGGATTATCTACATCCACAACCATACACATTTGTACAGCAGTTTTTCAGAGCAGTTGACAAGAAAGTACCATAGTTTTATGTAAAATAATTGCAATAAAGTCAACAATGTTTAAGAATAAATACAACAGAAGGGGTGTCTGGCCCCGAGAGTACAACAGCTGTGGGGTGGAGGAAGGAGGAGTGTAGTGGAGTTGTCTGGTCTGCAGCTGGGTCAGGTGAGGCGTCTGTGGCGTCTGTGGCGTCCAAGGAACCTGGGTGTGGACTGGGAAGGCTGGCTCTTGCTGTGGGAAGTCCTGGTAGTGGTAGGTTTTGGTAGGCGAGGGGCTGCTGAAATCCGTGGAAGGCTGTGACATTTGCCTGGGGTGGAGGAGCAGACCCGGAGTGAGGGTAGGAGTAGGTTCAGCTGGGCCTGGAGGGTGGTGCAGAAGAGCTGTGATCCTCTGCTTCATCGCCAGCTGGTACTGGGCCTCAGCATGTCCATGAGGGTCTGACTCTTTGTACATGATGAAGGGCTTGCGGTTGGAGGATGGTATGTCGAAGTGGACCAGGCTGGTAGAGGGAGATCTGTGGCTGGTTTTGATTGTGTCCCTGATCTCCAAGAGGAAAGCAGTGTGGCTCTGTCCTCCTCCGGTCTGCCTCTCTGCCTGCTTTTTGTGGAGGTGGAGGGCTGGAGGTGGGGGTGGTTGGTGCCCTCTGGGCTTTCTTCTTCTGCTCAGCATGAGACAGGGCATCCTCCACGTCCTTCCGGCACGGGAGTTGCAGCTGTCGGGGGGTCTCTGTCGTGGGGCCCTCCAAAGACACCTGCCTGGACATGGTAGGTGTCTCCTGGCTGGAAGAGGAGTGGCTCTCTGTGGGCTGTCTGAGGGACGAGGGTTGACAGAGGGGCTGCTCCTGCGGTGGCGGATCTCACCCTCCAGAAGCTGCACCTAGCCATGACAGGTCTCCCGGTCAGTGAGCTTGAGCAGGCGCTGCCTGGACTTTCTTCAGGTGCAGCTTGCCATACCAGGTGTGCATGTGGCTTCCACCACCCAAGGAGTACATCTGAAGTGTAGCCCAGGCTCTCCGCCTTCTCTCTCCACGCCTGCCTGCTTCCACTTGGTGTCGCGATAGGACCTGTGGCCCTTCCTCCACAGGTACTCGTTCTCCCTCAGCGCCATTCCAGCACCTACCCTCAATGGTCTTCGGAAATGGAGTACTGCGTTCCCTCTCCCCTTCTCTTGCCTTGCCTCTTCCTCCCTCTGGCAGGGGCTTCAGGGCCTTCAGCAGCAGGGCTTTGAGGGCCTTGGGGGCTGTCGCATCACAGGGCAGCAGCAAACAGGAGAAGCACCACCACCAGCAGGAGAAGCACGGGGCAGGCAACAGCAGGAGAAGCACCACAGCAACAGCAGGAGAAACACCGACAGCACCAGCACGCAGGAGAAGCAGCACGGCAAGGAAGGCACGCAGTAGCAGACCAGCAAGGAAGCACCAGCACACCAGAGCAGCAGCACCAGCAGCTTCAAAGTCAGCGGCAAGGGGGATAGGATGGTGGTTCTGTCCTTCTTGCCAGGGCTGGCAAGGAAAGTAGGCACAGGTTTCCTCTTCTTCCCATGGTGTTCTGCTCAAGGATGTCTCTGGCAGCAGGTCTTTCCTCTGAATGCTGACTGCTTGCGAGCTGCCTCCTTTTTATATCCACGGAGCTTTACACAATTCATCCTCGCCGCAATGCGCAGTGAATGCTTTGGCATCCGCTATGCATCCGCGTATGCATCCTAATAGGCGTCCGTGATGCATGCGCGCGTCATCCGCTACTAGCCATCATTCCTTCTGCTACAAGTCCGCTTCGCTGTTCTCCGCCGCGGAAGCCCTGCGATGTGTCATTAGACTGCTTCTATCCAGACTTAGTCACCTTAAGCTAGGCTTCCTTTACTATGAAACATTACCGCTTTATAATACCCACTACAATCTTCCCTCCGTTCCTTTCGCTGTTGTCCCGCATCTGTCATGGGCAGCGAAATTTGGGGGGCACTGGGCACTTTTGAGAGCGGATAACAACGGATGGAAAATTTGCTCGTCCGCTGTGTCCTTTTTACATATATTTTGCATCCGTCGGCCAGTGTGACCTAGCCTTAACTAATACATGTCTACAAGAACAAGTATGCCTTCCACTGTTTTCTATGGAAGAGTTGAATGCTCTTCATGAGATAATTCCATATAAGTTCCTATTATTAAGACCGTACCCCTTTATATCACACTGAATCACCTATCAACAGGAAAACAGTTCTCAGAAGAACTTAATGCACAAATTGGTCATATTTAGAGAAGTGATTCTTTTAAGAATTTAGTGCCTCACAGACAAATGTCAATATACTAAAATGGGTTCAGAAAGTTACAGACAATTAGTGAAATATTTTTAATATTATATAGTCTGGGGGCCCAGATTACCTTATTAACTAGCTTTTTCAAAATGTTTGAAAGACAAAATTTGCTGTTATGTATATAATATATATCATATAGCTTTGAAGCAACAACCTATATTTTTAATGATTATACATACTTTTAAAACATATATGTAATTGAACACATCATTTAAAAAATACTACTGGCATTTACACAGTATTATATTCTCAAAATGCTTGATTGGCACTTTGGAATAGGTTTCTATTTTATTAGAGTATGCTGGTGTAAAATATGATCAGGGCAAGAAATAAGTTTAAAAATAGTAATTTAAGCAGAGATAAAATTATAATTGGAATATTTAGAAATATATTTATTTCTATGCTAGATTTTACTTTTAATTACTAAGATCTCTACTATGAGCATTTGTTTTGCAGTTATACAAAAAAGAGGCTCATAAAACTTATAAAACTTTACCTTTATAACGCTGCAGTAATCTGTTTATTCGAATGTCCCAAAACTTCACTGTGTGATCAGAACCAGCAGAAACTATACATGTACCATCAGGATTAAAATCTACATAGTTTGCAAACCTATAAAGAAAATTAAAAATAATGGTTGTTATTATAAAGGAAGCAGGTCATATGTTTATGTCAACAAATTCTTAAGGTTTCTTTCCCACACAAGCAGTACATTCTATTTTCCCAACATTTGCGTAAAATAAGTCACCCTGAGATATGCCAATATCTTTATTATTAAATAGTATTTCAGTTTGGATCCCACTTGCCAAATTCTCTCCATCTTGTCTGTAAGATAGCAATCAGATATGAAGAGACAATCCTTTGTCCATAGATTTGTACCATAGATATTTACTAATTGGAAGGAGTAATATAACCAGAACATGTTTTCAAGCCTAGTCCTTCTGGATAATTTTGAATTACAATTCCTATCAGCCTTAATTGGAGAAATGGTAAGAAAGGATCTCAAGATAGCAATTAGATACAAGATAGCACTTAGATGTATATACTTGTAAAGCTTCACAGTGCTTTATAACCCTCTCTTAAGATGTTTACAGAGTCAGCATATTGTCCTCAACAATCTGGGTTCTTTTTTTATCATCCTTGGAAGGCTGGAAAGCTAAGTCAACCTTGATCCGGTAAGACTCGAACTGCCAAACTGCTGGCAGCTGGCAGTCAGCAGAAGTAGACTGTAGTATTGCATTTTAACCACTGCACCACCACAGCTCAAGATATAAGAAGCTGGACCTCCAGATGACATTGTGGTGAGATCGGACATGAGGAGTGGGTCTCCACGCTCCTGCGCCAAGTTATCCCCTATAGGGGTGATAAAAAAAGGAGGAGTGCCATGCAGGTCGCAAAGAGGCAACAAAGAAAGTGGAGGAGCGGTGTAAATGAACAGTGACTGGAACTGGGTGAGATGATTCCTTTTTTTACCTAGAACCTAACCCTAAAAGGAAAAAAAGAAAATCCAGGAAAAGAGGCTCTCTGAACTATTTGTTAAAGTGGTGAATAATTACATGGAGAAAAATTCCAGACCTGAAAGAAAAGAACAAAGGGGAGAAAAGTAAAAAAACTTTTTAAAACATAAAAAATGGGACTTTTAAACCGGATAGGTGCTATTTGGGAAAGGCATTTTAAAATGCTGGAATTATCTTTTTGAATAACTGATTGCTTTCATAAATCAAATTAAAATTAAATACTTGTCAGATTTGAAACAATGTTGAAATCTAAGCTGAGGGTGCCACCTACTGATGAATGGAAAATATACCATACCCCTACAAGTCTGGGAAAATTTCTGATAAGAGAAATAAAAATTTATCTGGAGGACTGTGGTTCTCCCTACTGCTCTATAATTACTTTATGACTACTGGAAACTCAACTGTGAGAACAATGAAGATACCAATTTCAGAATGTTAATAATGTAAAACAACTTTAGAATGTTAAGACATATGATTAAACCTACAAAGTGGACTGAAGGAGATATTTGGAAAGCTTCCTGGACTATTTAAATGGAACTGTTGCATTGTGTTTATAAGAAGTCCTGGTCACAAGTTGGAAAATCTGAGTAACAAGGTAGCCTTAAGACAATCAAAATAAAAAGAACTAGCAGTTTAGTTTCTGTGAGTCACAACATAATTTTACCATAAGTAATACCTGCTGATATAACTATAATTATCAATAAAACATTTTCCTTTGTTTTTAAATGAATCTGACTTACCCATCATAATCTATTATATTATTAATACAGATCTTGTTTCTTATATCCCAGATTTTAACAGTTTTATCTTCACTGCAAGACACTATTAATCTTCCATCTGGTGAATATCTAGAAAGGAAACAAAAATAAAGGGAGAAGATATTTACAAATAATATTTAAATGATCTGCAATTATAAAATTGGTGATAATAAAGCATACAAGCATTCAGGAGTTCATATTCAACTGGTTAATGCGACTACCATTCATGAATATTCCGAAAATAGCTGGAGGTCATAAGCACAAAATACTCATGCTCTAGTCACCTCCCATTTAGACTATTGTAATGCGCTCTCCATGTGGCCACCCTTGAAAAATATTTGGAAGCTTGTACAAAATGCATTGGCGCCCATAATTATGTGTACTCTTAAGACACAGGCTCTGCTTTGTGACCTGTACCAGTCTGCTTCAGGATCCAATTCAAAGTGTTTGTTTTGATTTTTAAAGCTTAGCATGCAAAAAGATTATCTGAGGGATTGCCTCTTCCTGATTACATCTCCCTGTCTGATCAAGTCCAGAAGGAGAAGCATGCTACAGATCCCATCTGCAAATCAGCTCAACCTGACAGGATTTAGGAGGCAAGCCTTTTCTTACTCTCTGGAACATCATCCCTCCTGATACTAGGTGAGCTCCAACTCTCACGGCTTTCCAGAAAATCTTGAAGTGTGTTCATCTGAACAAGCCTGGGGATCCCGTGGTAATAGGGAGTATGCGTGTTGACTGTATTAAGTGTAGTATTCTCATTATTGTGGTTTTGTTTTTATTGTCTTCATCATTTTTAATTGTTTATATGGTATATTTTTGATTTTATGTTACCCACATGGGTAGTCATATACCAGTACATCTATGTAATAAATAAATAAATACACTTTTTGTTCACATTACCTGTTTTATTTTGGGATAACTTCAGTCTATGACAAGTATTTGTGAGTTTGCATCCAACTTTTTTCCCATGTTAGAATTCAGGGCACTGATTACACGACTTCCAGACAATATTCTTCAGAGCCATTTCTAGGTATAATCCTATTAGCTTCAGCAGGGATGCTGCATCCATATCTTCGCGATATATTTTGAGGTCATTCAAAAAAGTAGTTATTTTTAGGAAGGTAATAAATTAAAAAACTTACTTTGCACAATGCACCCAGTGTGTATGCTGGGATAAAGAATACAAAAGATGTTGGCTGTAAATGCTCCACACTTTCACTGACTTATCATTAGATGCAGTGACTAGAAACTGACTGTCATTTGAGAAATTCACACTGCGGACTGGGGCAGTATGGCCCTTTAATGATGTGGATTCCCCATGGCTATAAAGAAATAAAAAAAATGTTTTTGCAGAAACTAATCATAAGAGTTTAAAATAATACAGATTCCATCCTCAATCTATCTAGTGTACTGTGGTGCATTCCCAAATGAAAGACCTTTATTTCATGTTTGATATGGTATGTTTCTGTGAACAATCATAGAAGTCTTACACAAATAATGTAATTAATAATATTAGTGTTGTATCAATTGCTTTAAGATGAGAAGCTTAGGCATGGTCTAATAAAATGCTGTTGCCAAAAATATATAGGTAGTTATGAACATGCAAACATAATGGGACACGGAATTTCAGTTATAATTAACTGCTGTTGTTAAATCAAGGCACCATGTGACTGGATTAAATTTTATGACCATTTTTACAATGGTTGTAAAATGAATCAGTGTACTCACTAAGTGAATCATGTGATTGGAAAACAAATCCAGCATATCTAATAGGGTGGGTTTTTTTTGCCATTTTCTGCAAGAGAACAGCAACAATCATTACATCAGTCATGCAGGACATTGCAATTAGTTGTAAATGCAAGCCAAGCATCCAAAATGAGATCATATGACCACAGGGAAGGGAAAGTACTTTGAGGATGATCATAAGTAGTTTTTTAAAAGTCTTTTATAACTTGTCGTTAAGTGAAGACTACCTCTATTTCTTCTCTTTTAACAAAGGTTAAAGTACATATTTGTTATTCCAGAGTGTACAAATTGTGACCCTCAATAATTTCTTCACAATTTTTAGAGACTCTTTTCCAAATATGCTACCAAACTTTGGCAATATAGATTTATTCAATTTTGAGGCATAAACATTTTTTTAAAAAAATGTGTATTGCAAACATTGACTATATTGGAAAAATTGCCTCAAAATTTCAAGAAATACAAGTCTGGGAATTTCATCATCTTATCTGCTATCCCATAAACATTAAACAAGCTCCCCTGCACTAAAGCCTCATACATTCTGACTTATGAGGTTAACAGAGGATTTTTTTATCATTTCTTGATCCAGACATTTACATAAAATAGACAGCTATGTAAAATATTTTCCAGAATCACATTAGAAGTTTCTTCTTTAAATTAGTGTTTAGCTGATTTAGCTTCCTTCTACTAGAGAACGTATCAAATTGTCCTAAGCCACTTATATGTAAAATAAGTATAATTGAAAGAAATAAATAGCACCAATGCTACTGACATGCAAGGAATCCATAGTCTGGCGGTTCGGTCTTCAGAAGCAGACGCCAACAAGTATCCATCTGGTGAAAACTCTACACTAGTTACGGCTTCTAAATGACCGACAAATCTGAAGGCTTTTGTATTTGGCCTCAAATTCCACATCATGAGAAACCTGTCCAGAGAAGAGGTGGCTGGAAAAGAAGGAATCATAAAGCTATAAAACAAAAGTGAACTGATGTAGAAATATGACATATCAGCACATCAATTGTTATTTTTTCACTTAGTCTACCTATTTCCAAACTGAGAACTGGTTGTCTTCCCTGAAACTTCTGAAGTAATCTTGCCCAGACACATCCCAATTATTTATAGGGCATAAAGTCCTTCCATTATTTATAATGCTTTTGATTTTGTTAGTTATAAGGCCTCATAAAGGGCCAGCAGCTGCCTCTGCTGGAAACACCTTATCAGTAGCAGGGGGAAGAAGATTGCAAAAGTGACTGGGGCCATCAAGGGAGTAGGTTATGAGTGCAGGATGGCCAAAAGATCAAAAATGGGTGGAAATAATTAAGAGTGGGAAAGTGGAGGCATGTATGGCAGAGAAGGAAAAGCATGTGGTCTTTGCTTAATGACTGCAACTGGGTTGAGGGCGTTTAGACTCAGACCCCTGGCCAACCTCCTTCACCTCCAACCACCTGCATCAGCTCATTTACAGCCAGCTTTCCTCCTCTGCTGCTCTCCCGCTGGCCATTCTCCATGGCCAATGGACTCTGGTCCTTCATCCCTACCCATTCATTCAAACAGTTTGACTTGAGACTATGCGACCCCCAGCGCCCCCACAACTCCAGAAGCAGCACCGGTCTTGTCATTTGCCTGCATGACACGCCCCCCCCCAGCCCTCTGCAAAGCAAGAAGACATACTGNCCAGAAGCAGCACCGGTCTTGTCATTTGCCTGCATGACACGCCCCCCCCAGCCCTCTGCAAAGCAAGAAGACATACTGGCCTTGCTGCTCCTCCCCTCTTCGTTAGAGCAAGCCAAGTTGTCTTTGTGAAGTCCCTTTAAGTTGCCCCTTCCTCCGTTCTTGTTCCCTAAAATGGCCCCAACAGCTGCTACTTCTGCCATCATTCCCCTGTCCTCCAGTCCTGGTGACAGATCTGCGAGACCTCAAAATTTGTGGAGCAGCCGCAGTACTTTTTTGAAAAAAAAACCCTTGCATTGCACATTGCCCCTATAGCACCATTGCTTCTACCTGCCACTCAATTGGCTTGGGGTTATTTGTTCCATGCAGCCAAAGGCCCTGGTCAAATGATGTTTGAGCAAATGGGCAGGGAAAAAGAGACAGGGACCCATTGGCCATGGAGATTGGCCAGGGGAGGGCCAGTGGTAGAGGAAAGCTGGTTGTAAATGACCTCAGGCAGGTGGCTGGGGATGAAGAAGGCATGGCCAAGATCTGTGTCTAAATGTCCCATTCCGCTGCAGCTAGGACTACTGTAATTCCCATTGCTAAGCATTGTGATCACATGATATTTTGCCTAATGACCATTCACTTAGTGATGGAACCCCTGTTCCCTATCAGAGTCACTAAACAAGGGCTACCTGTAATATTGTTTATATTGAAAATAGAATAATGAAAAAAAGTGTAATCGATATCTGTCTGTCTGTCATGTCTTTCTGAATTTACATTGGCAAATACCAAATGATTAAAATCTGAGCGTCAGAACATCATATTTAGGATGTATCATGAGAAAAACTTTAGGAAGTATTATTATATCTTAATAATTATCCTAATATAATAGTTATATCCTAATAAATAGAAAAAGGAAATCATGAGCTCTTGTCCAGTCTTAAGCCCCTGTCACACAGCACCATCGGATGGAAAGAGGATGTAAAACGGAGAGAAACACTTGCCATCCATTGGTTAACGCGATGCTTCCGTTCTGTACTCTCTGTTACTAGTGCGTCCGTTTTTCATTCTCTGCTCTATCCTTCCAGCAATCCGTCCGACACATTTCATCCGCTCAAAAGTTTTGAGCTGCACAAAACTTTTTTTTGTAGTCAAAATTGGAATTTTTTGTTGGAAAATGTATCCAACGCGTCCGGTTATACATCTGCAACGCATACGGGGACATCCGTTCTACATCCGTCGTTCATCCGTACGCGTCCGCATATCCACTGGGCATTCTGCTTGCATCCACGCACTTCAGCCATCTGCTCCAGCGGAAAACGGACACAGGGAGGAAGCGAAACGGATGCGAACGGACACGCAGCATTCGTTGCACGGACGGAGAAAGGATGAAAGCAGATGCAGCTCGCATTACAAAGCATTTAAGGGAAAAACGTTCATATGGGGACGTATCTCAGATATTTAGGATGCTCTGCAGGATACATAGCGAGGATGCAAAAGGACAACGAGCGGAAAACCTATATTTACCTATAAAAAGGGGGAGGACTCACCTGGATCTCACTTTCAATCAGCAGCCCTGCTGTGCAGACCTCTTCAGCCTTCATCTTGCTCTTGCTCTTCCACACGATCCAGTCATCTCCCACATGGCTCATCACACATCCTTTTGGTAGCCAACCATCATTCTACAACCAGTGCGAAGCCTCTTACAGGCTCTTTCACCTATTGTAACGCGAAGAAAGGAGGTGTTCCAAAAGTGTCTGGGTCCGAAGATTGATCGCCAGAAGAGCAGAGTACGGACTGTATAACAAGCTGATGGTGCAGCTGAGAGGAATGAAGACATTCATGCATTCCAGAACTTCATAAGAGGATGCCACCAGCCATGTTTGATGAAGTTGTGGAGGCAGCTGAGACCAGGTTGACCAAGCAGAGCACCAACTTCCGGCCCACCCGGAACCCTGGGCTCAAGGTGGCACTGACTCTGCGCCATCTGGCTCAGGGACCACCTACAGGAGCATGCAGTTGCCTGGAGGGTGCCACACAAAACCATCAGCATTGGTGGTCAGAGAAGTGGTGCAGGCCATCATCGAAGAATACCTGGAGGAGCTCCTCCATGTGCCCCTCCACTGAAGAAGGCTGGAAGAAAGTTGCAGAGCAGTGGTATCAGGAGTGGAACTTCCCCCACACCGTTGGAGCCATAGATGGGAAGCACATGGCCTGCAAAGCTCCAGCCAACTCAGGGTCCACTTATTTCAACTACAGGCTTCTTCAGCAATCATCCTCTTCCGCCATGGTCCGATGCTGACTACAGATTCAGTGTACATCGATGTTTCAGGCAACGGGTCAGTTCAGATGCCCAGGTATACAACGCCAGTCACCTCAAGGAGGGGCTGGAACGCAACCTCATCATGGGCTTCCCAGATCCAGACCCCCTGCCCAACGACACACAAGATGTGCCCTACTTCATTGTGGGGGATGATGCCTTCTGCCCTCAGAACCTACCTCATGAAGCCCTACACTTCCAGATGCCTCAACCCGTGAAGAGAGGATCTTCAACTACAGGCCGTCCAGGGCAAGGCGGGTGGGTGGAGACGCCTTTGGCATCCTGGCCAACAGGTTCCAGGTACTTCTCACCACCATGCAGCAATGCCCACAGACCATGAGGAGGAATCATGGAAGCTTGCTGCATCCTGCACAATCTCTCATGCGCACCCGCTACCAGGTGTTGCAGAACAGGCTCGTGGCCACCAACAAGGCAATGGACATGGAGCCTGTGAATGGAGGCAAGGGCGAATCCTGATCGACACTGTGGATGTGCAGGGCCCCAACAGAGCTTCACGTGAAGGGAGAAAGCAGCGCAACCTCCTGAAACACTGGTGCAACTCCCCAGCTGGAGCAGTGGAGTGGCAAGACAGGATGATAGATGCTTAATGGATGCTTCCTTCAGCCTGTCTCATCACACTGATGAGATTGTGCCATGTATGTTGGGTGGGCCTAACAATGAACAGGGCATTAATAAAGAGTTGTGTTTTATGTTGAAATGTGTGGATCAATGATTAAATTGTTATTGATAATAAAGGCCAAAGGTGTGGCACCTGGGAGGGTGGACCATACAGTCCCACAATGCTTGCACTGGAGATTTATCTATCCCACAACTATTACCCATCCCAAAGGTATCCCTGCCCATCCCCACAGCTATCTACCCATCCCACAAGCATGCAAAGGCTTAAACCATTTTTAAAAGTTTCCACCAGACTTTATTCAATGAAATAAATGAAAGCCAAGTGTGTGAAGCAAAAGATAATCTTTATTAATACAAGCTGTAAAAGAAAAAATGACCCAAGTGTCCCAAGCAAAGATAAAGTCAAGAGGTAGCACCCAGTCTCTGGCACTCTCCCAGTCACTCTGAGGTGTGCCCATAGTCTCAGGGGTGAAAGGGTCCTGTGCTGTGGAGGTGGCTGCTGCTGGAGTGCTGGTCTGAGGTGCAATTGGGTGCCTGGCCCCGAGAGGACAACAGGGATGGTGTGTGGAGAAGTTCTCAGAGAGCTGGCTCAGTCCTGTGATGTTGAGAGCCCCTTCCTCCAGGACATGGGGTGGTCAGTCCAATACCAATGACAGATGTTCTGCAGGCCGGGGCTTGGCTATGGGGTGGAAGAGGAGGACTGTAGTGGGATTGTCTCGTCTGCAGCTGAGCGAGGAGAGGCGTGGGTGGATCTGTGTGTGGGTGGCATCTGTGGCGTGGGTGGCATCTGTGGTGTGGGTGGCATCTTGTGGCATGGCTGGGCATCGGTGTCATCAGTGGCATCGGTGCGTCGATTGTACCTGTGCCTTGGACTGCGAAAAGGCTGCCTGTGCTGGCTGGAGTCCCTGGTAGCCGTAACCTTGGTAGGTGAGGGGCTATGGAAAGCCTTGGAAGGGCAGTGACATCACCTGGGGTGGAGGAGCAGACCTGGACTGGTGGGGCAGGTTCAGCTGGGTCTGAGGGTTGGTGAAGAGACCGGTGATCCTGTCCTTGATCCTCTGGTACTGTTGATTCGGACATGTTCATGAGGGTCTGGTTGACGAGGTGAGGAAGGGCTTGCGGTTGGAGGAATGGGACGTCGGTGTGTCCAGGTGAGAGAGGAGAATCACACTGCTACGTCAGCTTGACCATGGCCTGGCCGATTTCTTGAGGTGCAGCTTCCCGGACCAGGTGTGCATATGCTTCCACCACCCGAGGAGCACCTCCGAAGTGTAGCCAGGCTCTTCCGCCTTCTCGTCTCCAAGCAGCCTGCTTCCTTTTGGTGTCTTTATAGAGCCTGTGTCCCTTCGCCAAGATACTTGTTCTCCCTCAGCCATCCAGCACGTCATCCTCATGTTCCTCTTCGATGGCATATTGCCTCCTCTCCCCGTTCACGCGTTTTGCCTGTTCCTCCCACTGGAGAGGGCCATCTGGGCACTCATCAAGAGGGGCTTCGAGGTTGTACGGGCTGCTCCCCACACCAGCAGCAGCAGCAGAACACAACAACAGTAGCAGCAAAAGCAGGACCAGCAGGACCAGGATCAGCAGCAGCAGAGTAAGCACCAGCAGTGCCAGCAGGAAACAGGATCAGAAGCAAGCAGAGTAAGCACCAGCAGGACCAGCAGGACCAGGATCAGCAGCAGCACTATTAGGACCAGGAGCACCAGCAGGACCAGGAGCAGCACCAGCAGAGTAAGCACCAGCAGAAGCACCAGGAACAAGCACCAGCAGAAGCACCAGCACCAGCAGAGTAAGCCCAGCAGAAGCCCCAGCACCAGGAGCAGCACCAGCAGAAGCCCCCCACCAGCAGAGTCAGCCCGCAGCAGAAAAGCCCCAGCAGAAGCAGAGTCGGACCCAGGGGTGGGATGGTGGCCCTGTCCCTCTTGCCCAGGCTGGCAGCAGATGCCACAGGCTTTCTCTTCTTCCAATGGTTGTTGGCTGGCGTGGCTGGGCTGGCTGGCTGGAGTTGTGTCTGGCAGCAGGTCTTTCCTCTGAATGGTGACCTGCTTGCGAGCTGCTTCCCTTTATATCTGCGGGGCTGACGCAATGCATCCTCCCCACATGCGCAGTGAACGCTCTGCATCCGCTAGGCATCCGCTAGGCTTCCACTCTGCATCCGCATCATCCGCTCAGCATCCGCTCTACATCCGCTCTTTCCGTTGCGCGTCCGCTTCACTGTGGTCCCCCGGAAGCCCTGCAGATGTGCCATCCGCTTCCATCCGCTAGGCTTCTGTGGAGCATCCGCTTTCCATCCTGTCTACGTCCTCTGCTTATGCAAATTCAGTGCACTTTTGAGAGCAGATAACAACGGATGGAACATTGTCTCATCCGCTGTGTCCTTTTTACATACGTTTTGCATCCATCGGCCAATGTGACAGGCCCTTTAGGCACAAAGCCAGCTGGATGATCTTGGCCCATCACTCTCTTAGTCCTGGGAAAGAGGTAGTGGCAAACTACCTCTAAAAACCCAGAATATTGCAAGGACTTGTCCAAGCGTTCCCTGAGAATCAGACATGAATGAATGAATGTTTAAAGGAAAACAACTTTTACTACCTGTGGAAAACTGATACATCTATCCAAGGCAAGACTTCCCTCTTATATCCCTTTTATTGATTCTATTGACAACTATAACATCAGAGGGTAAGGTTCTCCCTCTACATTTCCATAACTGCTTTCATTCTAGAATATATTCTGCTAAATTAAGCAACATTAATATAGTTCAATATATTTATTCTAGAACCTATTTAACTATATTAAACCTATCCTCAATACCAAAGAGCTGGATACTTACAGATTAGAATAATCATCTGTGGCAGCATTCTGTGACAACATAACTCTTACCTTGGAGTTATAATTGTCCTAAAGTATGGAGTTCAGCAACTAGCGTACTTACCTTTCTTTTTCATCTATAGAGAGAACAGTATGAGTTCATTCACAGAGTTAACATTTTCAGGTATGCTTCAGGTGGACTTACCAAGCACTTTAGCATTTGGACTGAAAGCAACACAAGTGACTGCATCTTTGTGGCCTTTAAAATGACGAATCAAAACAGGATCGTCCTATAGCAGAGAAATATATACAAATATGTATATTCATTTTTATGTTTAACCCTAAGATGGATTTTTATATTTTTACATTTGCTGTTTTTATATTTGTTTTATTCAGCTGTTGTATGCTGCCCAGAATCACTTTTTGTCAAATGGGCAGTTCAACAAAGTTGGTAAAGAACCATTATTTAAATACTAATTTGATACAATATATTTCCACAGAGTACATGAAGATACTACAATCCATTTTTGTTTTTAACCCTTTTCTTATATTCCTCTTAATGAAACCAATAGAATTCAAATTAGTAAATCGCATCTTTTGTTTTTATTCACTGTAAAAAACTGGGGACCAAAATAATGCTGGCCAAATACCTAACATCTCTCACCTTCCCAAGGCTGGGGAAAAATTTCTTTCAGATATATCATAGTGTATTACTATCAGTGCTCCCACTGATAAAAGATTTATCAAACTTCCTCAATATGAATGTGATTGCCCTTGCTGTTTGATGGCAATTGGAACACATGTTTGTATATTACCATATTTTATTTTCTGTAGTTCCTCAAGTCTTTATTGTGTGCTGGGAGTATATGTGAAGAGTTATAATTCGCAGCAGGGTCACCTATGGGATGAAGGTCATTTAGCTACCCAATAAAGCAAGCAGATACTCATATTGGACAGCAGCAAAATAGGAATACATTGGAGACAGATGATCACTATAATGACAAAGGCAAAAGCATTCACTCATACAGTGTAGAACAAGGTAATGGTAAACCACTCCTTTATTTTACCAAGAATAGAATAGAAATGAATATGAATAAATATATAGGAGTAGAAAATAAAATGAATAATAATATAGAGCAGGATAATGGATCTCTCAGCTTACTAAGAGATATCTGAAGATCTTCTGGAGTATCGGTAATCTTCGACTTATGACCACAACCAAGTCCAAATTTTTTGCGAAGTGAGACATCTGTCAAATGAGTTTTGTTCCATTTTACAACCTTCCTTAAGCCCATGTCACACTGAACCAATGGATGGAAAGAGGATGTAAAATGAAGAGAAACACTTGCCATCCGTTGGTTAAAGCGATGCATCCGTTCTGTACTCACTGCATACGTTTTTCATACTCTCTATCCATCCAGCATCCATCAACTGAGATTTAATCCGCTCAAAAAGTTTTGAGCTGCACAAAACTTTTTGAGCGGATAAAGTATCCAACGCGTCAGTTATACATCCGCTACGCATACGGAGAACATCCGTTATACGCCTGTCATCATCTGTTAGGCAACCACTATATCCGCTAGGCATCCGCTACGCATCCGCGCAACTCACATCTGCTCCAGCGGAAAACGGCACAGGGAGAAAGCGAAACGAACGCGGAACGGACACACAGCGTTAATAGCACGGACGTAGAAAGGATGAAAGCGGATGCAGCTCGCATATAAAGCATTAAAACAGAAAAAACGTTGGAGTTATTCTCGGATATTTAGGAATGTCTGTCAGGATGTCTGCAGGATGCAGAAGACACCTAGCGGAAAACCTATATATTGCCTAATAAAAGGGAGAAATCACCTGGATCTCACTTTCAGAAACAGCAGCCCTGGCTGTGGCAGACCTCTTCAGTCTGTCACCCGTGGCCTTCTTGCTCTTCACATGCAACGCAAGCAATATCATCTCACCAGTGATCATCAACACGTCCTTTTGGTAGGCTTTGCCATCATCTACAACAAGTTGCGAAGCCCTCCTACAAGCTTCTTTTACGTATTGCTAATGGGAAAGAACAAGCTGAGGAGTCCAAGAGGGTCCTGCGCGTCCGAAGATCGGATGGCAAGAAGACACGAGATAACGGACCTGTTATTTATATAACAAGCTGAATGGTGGAGCTGAGGAACGAAGACCCTGCGTTGCATTTCCAGAACTTCATTAGAGGATGCGCCAGCCCATGTTGACAAAGTTGTGGAGCAATAAATGGAACCCAGGGTTGACCAAGGCAAACACCAAGTTTCCGTCCCAGCCCTGGACCCTCTGGTCTGAAAGGTGGCACTTGACTCTGTGGCCACCTGGCCTCAGGGACCACATACTAGGAACTGCAGTATTGCCCTGGAGCGGGTGCCACACAAAAACCATCAGCACTGTCGTCAAGCAGAAGTGGTGCAAGGCCATCATCGAAGGAATATACCTGGAGAGCTCCTCCAGTGCCCTCGCACTGAAAGAAGGCTGGAGGAAAGCTTGCAAGAAGAGTGGTATCAGAGGTGGAACTTCCCCCACACCGTTGGATGCCCATAGATGGGAAGCAACGCTCTGAGCTATACTCGCCCTGCAAAGCTCCAGCCAAACTCCAGGGTCCACTTAGTTTCAAACTACAAGGGCTTCTTCAGCCATCATATCCCGTTTGCCATGGTCGTGTGACCTACAAATTCAGTTACATCGATGTTTCACCGCAACGGGTTCAGCATTCAGATTGCCCAGGTATACAACGTCGCAGTCATCCTCAAGGAGGGGCTGGGAAACGCAACCGTCATCGCATGTGGCTTCCCAGATCCAGACCCCCTGCCCAATGACAGCACAAGGTGCTGCCCCTACTTCATCGTGGGTGATGGACGCGTTCTCCCCTCAGAAGAACCTACCTCATGAAGCCCTAACACTTCCAAGATGCCTCACCCGTAAGAGAGGATCTTCAACTACAGGCTAGTCCAGGGCAAGGCGGGTGGTCGGAGAACGCCTTTGGCATCCTGGCCAACAGGGTGTCCAGAGTACTTCTTCACCACCGATCGCAGCATGCGCCCATGAGACCCTGTGAGGAACATCGTTGGAACCTTGCAACATCCTGCACAATCTCATGCGCCGAACGTGGCCAGCTACCGCGCCAGTGTTGCAGAACAGGGTGTGGACCTCCAACAAAGGCAATGGGGACATGGAGCCTGTGGTGAAATGGAGGCAAGGACTACAACAAACTAGATAGACCACTGTGGATTGGCCAGGCCCCAACAGAGTTCACGTGAAAGGAAGAACGCAGCGCAACTCCCTGAAGACAGCTTGGAACACTGTGGAGTCAGGCAGAAGACCTAGGGTTGGTAGATCGCTTCATGGAATGCTTCCTTCAGCCGCTGTTCTATCACATCTGATGAGATTGTGCCTATGTATGTTGGGTGGGCCTACAATGAACAGAGCCATATTTAATAAAGGAGTTGTGTTTATGTGTTGAAATGTGGGGATCAATTGATTAAATTTTGTTATTGATAATAAAGGGCCAAAGGGTAGTCGATCACTGGGAGGTGGACAACGTCCTGTGGCACTGGATACAGTCCACTAGATTTGCCTGCCGCAAGCATCTATCACGGCTATTAGACATCCGCACAGTATCGCCTGCCCCATCCCACTGCTAATCACTTACCCATCCCACTCCTATCTTACCACCCATCTCACAGCATGCAAAGGCTTAATCTAACCATTTCTAAAAGTGTTCGCGAAAAGACTTTATTTACTAAAAGAAAACTTGAAACCAAGGTGTGAACCCAAGATAACCTTTATTAATAACAAACTGTTAAAACGCAAAATGACCCAAGGAAAGTGTACCAAGGAAAGATTAAAGTAAACGAAGTAGCAACCCAGGTCTCTGGCATCTCCTCTCTCAGTCACTCTGAGGCGTGGCCCCATAGTCTCAGGCAGTAAAGGGTCCAGGGTACCTGTGGAGGTGGCAGTGGCTGGATGCTTGTCTGAGGCGCCATTGGGGTGCCTGGCCCCGGAGAGGACAACAAGGGATGTGTCAGTTGTGCAGAGGAAGCCTCTCGAGGGAGCATGGCTCTGTCCTAGGTGATGTTGAAAGCCCCTTCCTCATGACATGGGGGGTCAGTTCCCAAGACCAAATCAACAGATAGCTCTGGAAAGGCTGGGTGGCTTGGCCGTTGTGGGTGGAGGCGAAGGAGGACTGGTAGTAGGGATGTCTTGGCCTGCAGCCTGAGCGAGGTGAGGCGGTCCTTCTGACGCCATCCCGTGGCTTGGCATCAGTCGGCATTCTTGTGCGAGTGCGATGAACCTGTGCCCTGGCACTGGGAAGGGCTGCCTTGTACTGCTGGAAATTCCGTGGTAGCTTGTAAGCCTTGGTAAGGTGAGGGGCTAGTTGAAAGGCTTGGAAGGGCTGTGACAATTTCACCGTGGGGTGGAGGAGCCAGACCTGAGACTGGGGTTGGGAGCAGGTTCAGCTAGGCCTGGAGGTGTGCAGAAGACCCTGTGGATCCTCTCCTTGAATCGACCTGGTTACCTGGGATTCGGACATGTCCTATGAGGGTCTGAGGGTTGACATAGGTGAGGAAGGGCTTTCTGTGTAGAGGCATGCGTACATGTCTCGGTGTAGGTGTACCAGCTGATGTAGAGGGCAATCTAGACGCTGCTTTGATGGTGGTTCTGCTGATCTCCAGGCAGGACAGTGTGGCTCTGGTCCCTCTCTGGTCTGGCCTTTCTCGCCATGCTTTCTGTGGATGTGTGGTTGGTCTCACGTGGCAGTGGCCCTCCTTTTGCTCCAACTGCATCATAGGGGATCCTCCACGCCTCCGCCACGGCGGAAGTTGCAGCTGTGGGAGGGGTCTTCCCCGTCGTGGGACACTCCACAGATACTGCCTGGACACAGAGAGCTGACCTGCCCAGAAGGAGGACTTGGCCTCGCTCTGTGGGTTGCTGGAGATGAGTGAGGTAGACAGAGGGGCTGCTCCTCGGTGGTGGACCTTCACCACTCCAAGAAAGCTCACTTGGCCCATCACTTAGGTCTCCCAGACGGTGATCTTGACCGATGCCTGGCCAGAACTTCATTGAGTGCAGCTCTTCCCGTACCAGGTGTGCATGTGAATTCCACTAGCCTGCGAGAGGACCTCTGAAGTGTTTTTAGTCAGGCCCTCTCCGCCTTGTCCCTCTCCACAGCCGCCTGCTTCGCTTGGTGTCTCGATAGAGCGTTGTCCCCTTCCAACCAGAGCAGGTACTTATTCTCCCTCAGCCATTCGAGCGACTTCACCTCATGTGCCTCTCAATGAGAATACTGTGCTCTCCGTCTCCCTAATCGGCCGCCACGATTGCCTCTTCCTTCCCTGCTGGCAAGGCCTTCTGGGCCCTGTCAATCCAGTAGGGCTTTGAGGTTTCTGAAGGGACTGGTCCAGCGCGCACTCACCACCCTGCGGCCACCAGCACTCAGCAGCAAGCCACACACAGTTAAGTGCACCACAAAGCACCAGCACAGGTACAGCGCCAGCCCAGAGTTAGCCACCAGCCAGAAGCACCAGACACCAGCAGAGTCGAGCACCAACAGCAAAGCCACAGCAGCAAAGCAGGAGTCAGCGCCAGGGGGATGGGATGGATGGCCCTGTCCTTCTGCCAGGGCTGGCAGGAGTAAGCACAGGCCTTTCTCTTCTTCCCCATGGTTGTTTGGCTGGAGATGTGTCTGGCAGCAGTCTTTGCCTTTGAAATGTGTGACCTGCATTGCGAGCCTGCATCTTTTTTATCCGCGTGCGGGCTGATGCATGCATCCTCCGCATGTGCATGGAACGTTTGCATCTGCTAGGCATCCGCTAGGCGTCCGTAATGCATCCACGTATCCCTTAGCGATCCACTCTGCATTCCGTCCTTCCGCTGCACGTCCGCTTCGCTGTGCTCCCCCGGAAGCCCTGCGGATGTGTCATCCGCTTCCATCCACTTGGCTTCCGTGGAGCATCCGCTTAACATCCTCGCTATGTCCTCTCCCCGTCCGTTCCTTTCCGTTGTTGTCCGCTCTGTTTATTCAAATTTGGGGCACTTTTGAGAGCGGAGAACAACGGATGGAATATTTTCTCGTCCGCTGTGTCCTTTTTCCATACGTTTTGCATCCGTCAGCCGATGTGACCTGGCCTTTACCATCATTGTTAAATGAATTATTAAATTAGTAAAATGGAAAGTGAAACTGGCTTCCCCATTGACTTTGCTTGTCAGGTTGCAAATGATAATCACATGACCTCAAGAGCACTGAATTTTGATCACATGAGCATGCTGCAACTGCCATAAGTGTGAAAACAGTCATAAATTCCTTTTTTCAATGCTGTTGTAGCTTCAAACTGTTATTGAACTAATGATTCTAAGTTGAGGACTACCTATACTAATAGTGTCAAAAACATGGTTAAAAACTTTTGGACATCCATCTAGTTGTTGATGTTGCCATTCAAGAAAAGACAGAATTATAATAGATGCATGGAAGGTAAGAAGCATGAAAAGAAGAAACCCCAACACAATGGAAGTTGGAATTAAATTACTCATGTTATGAAAACAAAGATGGAATTGAATTGTTATTTTTGGGAAGGACATTGGCTACAGTGCAATCAATGATCAAATATTTATCAATTAAATACCAAAATAATTGATGCTGTAGAAAGAAAGAAGTGAACTTCATCTGCAGTAATGGGAAATAAAATATAGCTTCTAGAAGAACTATTTTTTCCCTTCCACACCTGATGATATAAAAAACTGGATTGTGTAAACATAGCCCTAACATCAAGGAAGACAGATGAGTGAGGTATGAGAGTATGCAACTTTTTTATGACCAACCCTACATGTGGAACTGCCAAGAAAGAAAAAGAAACAAGCGGAGGCATTTGTCACCAAGCCATCTCATGATTCCTTTTGTTGTGCTAGCAACAAAGGCAGCAAGGCAATTGAGCAGGAAGACAAAGTTGCAGCTGTTAATTTATTTTGATTGCAAGAGGTGGGAGTGATAGAAAAACTGGATTTTTAAAAAAGATTACCAGATTAGGATCTTGTTCTGTGCAGTTGTTTTTCCTCTATTGCACAGCAAAAATAAAATTTAAAAAAACCTAAAATTTGCAAATTTTCACAGTCACAGCTATACAAGTTTTTCTAACAATCATATTAATAGAGTTTGGCGGTGCTTTTTCTATGGCTTTTTAAAAATTGGTAGTCTCTTGAGTTTTTCCATTCAAATACCCAATTTGACATTCTTTTGAATCCCTGGTGCTTTCGAATCTTGGCTGTTTACTTTCAGACATTTCATTACCTGACTTCAAGCAAAGCACAACCAAACAACCAGGGTCCAAGCACCAAGGACTCCACAGTTCAAGCAGAAGCTACATATATTCTTTTCTAATTGAACATCCTTTAACTTCCCAGCCCATAGACTGGCAACCTGTAGCTCCTGTTGGATCGCTTCTCCAAACCAAGCAGCTTTCCTCTCCTTCACAACAATTGCTATTTTAACTCCTCTTTTAAAAAGTAGGTTTTTAAAACCCGCAAACCTCAGCCCTTTACAGTCCATTTGTAAGGCCCTTCTGCCCTCAAAAGCTTTTTCAGAGACGCTGGGACTGAGAATTCAGGAGTTATGCTACTCAGGGCAACAGCACCCAGGCAGAGAAGTGCTTCTCAGCTATGTCAGCGCTACACTCCGCCCTGGTTCACCAGATCACAGTTTATTCAATTCAAGATTCCGGGTTCTCTGGAAACACTGAAAAGAAAGGAAGGAAGGAAGGAAGGAAGGAAAGAAGGAAGGAAGGAAGGAAGGAAGGAAGGAAGGAAGGAAGGAAGGAAGGAAGGAAGGAAGAAAAAAGAAAGGAGGGAGGGAGGGAGGAAGGAAAGAAAGAGGGAGGGAGGAAAGAAAGGAGGGAGGGAGGAAAGAAGAAAGAAAGAAAGGAAGGAAAGAAGGAAGGAAGGATGGAAGGAAGGCAGGCTACCCCCCCTTCAAGGCTACGAAAGCAGTTTGTGGGTTGATTTGTGATTCAGGGCACCGCGAAAGCACCGCCGTCAATTACCAGCCGTCGGCTCGGCCAAGCTGATGAGCAAACAGCGAAAGCGAAAGGAAACAACCGGCCCTTCCCGCCGCTTGCGAAACGAGCAGCGCCCCAGCGCAAATGACCAGCCCTACCAGAGCGGACGCCATCGGGACCCCAGACGAAGAAGGAGGAGCCTTTTTCTTCCCTGCGCCGCTTCCAGAGCCCATCAAATCGCCCGAGCTCTAGGCCGGATCAGTCGAGCTCCGATTCTGCCTCCTCAGCTGGAGACGCCGCCTCTCCTCGAGGAGGAAAACTCGGAGAGAGAAAAAGGAGCTGTGCCTCGTTCAAAGCCGAGCTCGGACATCCACGCCATCGGTACTCGACTCCTCTCAATACGGCCCTTCCGCAGGGGGTGTCGAAGTTGGGCCTGTTGCTTGGAGACAAGCGCGTCCAGCAGCTCTTGCCAGTGATTGGTGGAAGAGCGAGCGGGTTTCCGCCCAGAAAGGGGGGGGGGGGGGGGNGGGGGCTGCGCTAAGAAAATTGAACTCTTCGTTTTGAGCAGTAATTTTTCGCCGGAGACTGAGCGGGAGGGTTATTGTGATATCCAGTGGACGCTTTCTCCAAGTGGCGCATCTTGAAGCTATCATCCTCATGATTCCAAGGACTTCCGTGGATATTACCGTGAATTGTGGTTTGTCCCCTCAATGTCTTTTCGACTTTCCAGTCTCACCTAGGATTGTCTCGCGGTCTCCAGTTCAAGTCCTAAGATGCTGCTTAGCAATATCACTGCTGGATTTCTTCATGCTGAGGAGAAAGGGCTTAATTTCTCCCAACCTGTTCCAGAGTCTGCAAATCATAGAATGAGAACTATAGCAAACACAACTTATGTACAGGTGTTTCCTCGGAGATCAGATGGAAGTTCTTTGTGCTCTCTGAACTTGGTTGTTTACTTGCAGACATTTCATAAACCAAGCTAGGATTTTTCTCCTCTAAGTCTTGCTTTCGGAATAGTACCACCTAAATAGTAGGTACCTATTTCTTGAAAAGGTACCACGTAAACAGGCTGGTAGATTGTATAGCTTGAAAGCAAGAAATAAGGTATTGGAGTATAGCTCAACTATGATGCTTTGACATAGTGAAAGAAGCACTTACTGGTTGTTTGATGCACGTGCAACATTTGTATGAGTAATACAGGACACCCTACCATTTATATTGTAAAACTCTCATGAAGAAATTGAGAAGAGACAATTTGCCTGGAAAATATCAGTTGTTTAGCTTTAATAAATAAATTATTCTGATATAAAGTAGTAACATAACATGGACAAAAAGTTATTAACATTCTACTATGTTAATAGAAGCATTAAAATTTTATACAGAAAAGTGTTCAGTTTTTCAGACTATGAAAATCAAAGCTTGGTAATAATAGCCTTTATTGTCATTGTCCATCATATATACAAAGAAATTGGCTGTATACAATGAAATTGGTTATGCAATCATTACAGAATCACTCTTAGCTAAGACACTGCACCCATCAAATGTTTGACTTCTGAGGAGAGTTATCTGTCATGCCCTTGTCAGAAACTGATTTCGAGGGGGAGGCTGAGCAGCTCACAGGGAGTAGGAGTATGGCTCCATTGGCTGTGGAAGAAACTGGGGAAGGGCAAAGTCTGGCTTGGCAGAGCAGGGGAGAGGTAGAGCAAGGCAGAAGGAATTCAGAGGAAGACTCAGGCAACCTCCTCTTTATCCTAGGGCACGCAACGAGGAACGAAGAAGGGAGCAGTGACTTGTGTGGCTAATGGGGGAGGAAAGGACCCGGATTCCCTTCATCAGCTGCAGCTGGAAACACAGTGTTTAAAAAAGGAAGCTACGCACAGCAAAGTTGTTGGAAGCAAATGACTTATATGTTATTGTCGAGGCTTTCCTGGGTTCCTGGCATCTTCCCAACTATGTGTGTTTTGTTGGCCTCTCAAGTCTGCAATTCCTTATCCTGCCCTTTCAAGTTAATTGCTGCAGCATGGTTTGTGTGGATTTTTATTTACAGTTTGTTTCTGGAGTGAATTTCCTCCACTTAAAAGACTGTTTTTGGGAGAGTTTTTCTCCAGTCAAAGGTAACCTGGACATTGGGGGCAAAGTTGGAGGTATTAAAGGGTTTCTCCTTATTTGACTGTGTTGCTTTTGTGCCACATCCCGGGTCATCACATATCTGACTACTGTTGCAACAGTTAAGCTTAGTGAAGTCTAAAAGGTACCAGGGATAATGTTGCATTGACCTAATGGAAGGGGTGTTTAAAACATTTATATAGCCACCCACATTAAGTCTGGGAGATTCCCAATGAACAGCTAAAGCATCAGTAAATAAGGCATAATACATTAAATGAATTAAAACCATACACATTAAATGAACTGCTCAACTTTATCTGCAGCAAATTAAAGTATTGAAGCTCAAAAGGATAGGAACACTAAAGGCAACATTATATAGCAATAGCAGTAGCACTATATACCGTTTTACAGCCCTCTCTAAGCAATTTATAGTCAGCATATTGGCTCCAACAAATTGGGTCCTCATTTTACCTACCTTGGAAGGCTGAATCAACCTTGAGCCTGGTGAGATTTGAACTGTCAAATTGTAGGCAGCTGGCAGTCAGCAGAAGTAGCCTGCAGTACTGCATTTCAAGCACTGCGCCACCATGGTTCATAGCATAGTATGGAGATTCTCATGCAGTATTTTCCAAATCACAATACTACCCTAGTCCCCAAATGATTTTGTCATACTTTTGTGTGAATAATATAGCAATAACATCAATAGTAAACAGGCCAGAAAATTACAAAATACAAAAACATGTTTTTACATGAAGCCTTTCACAGTATTTCATAGTGAATCATGAATTGAAGCTGGAGAATTATTATTTATGGATCTGTTCTAGTGTCCATGGAGACTGAATATTTTTCATACACATTGTATTTAAACTTCACTGTAGTAATATTCTTCAATTTCACATCCTAAAAACAGTTATATTTGTTGGAGTGCTCACTACCTTCAATGACTCCAGTGGCCAAAATGAGATGAGCTGCAAATAGGATCACCATCAATGAAAAAATGAAATAGGGAGTAATCAAGCGAAGAGTAATTCAAAATGGAATGAGAACAGTTGGGTTTTAGAGGTGAAGGAACCCAATCCACTAGGAAAAGGAACTTTGAAATCAAACCTGAATGAAGACGATGACAAACTATTTCTGATATACTTAGACTGGAACTCACTTGCCATAGAAGAGTAATGAACTGTTACAAGTAGATCTGAAATTAATGCACACAAGGAAATTTGTTCACATGTAGAGTTAGTATTGAAAGATGAGGCCTTGTTTTCTCATGGACATAAACAGTAACAAGGGTGCAGATTATGAGAAGAATGAATCAAAACTTGAAAGTATCAAAGCAGAAATGAAGAATATTATATTGGATATGATAGGATTTTTGTTTTTATTTTATTACTGTAAGATTAAGATCCAGAAAATACAAAAGAGAAACAACAGGAACTTAATTTTAAATATATAATTTTGACCACACAAGATAGTATTAACCTGTCTTTTCATAATTCAGATAGTGAGCACAAAATGGACACATACTGGTGATCTAGGATTGTACTGTAACTATCTTTGCAACTCTGAACATTTTTCACCATATTTGCCAAATTCTTTACATAAAAATAAATACTCTTTCTGGCAGTATTTATAACATGTTGGTATCTTAATTTGGACCATTTTCAGTTTCAGAGAAATCTGTTTAGAACCGATTGTTAAAACACACAAAGAACCCTCACACAATATTTATAAATACTTGTTAATGATAAATCAATTTAATTTATAAAATTAATGCACACATTTTAAAGAATAGAACAAAAATTGGTGATCCCTACTTTGTCTAAAATGCAGGAACTGTCATGTCTGTATCAATAACTTCAGTAGGTCTTAGTCTATGGATTAGTTAACAAAAACAGTATAGTATTTTTGGATTGATTGCACTCCTATTGCACTGATATATCAAAGGCATGAGTAAATCATTGTGTTGTTGTAGTTGCAATGAACTACATCATATTCATAAATCGTTAAGACACTGGTTTGCAGTGTCCTAAAATCATATTCTGGGAAAAGTCATTGTGGACATTAATCTGATTTAGACAGGACTTTAGTATTTTTAGATGTCCATATTCTGTTGAAATACATACCTAGTACATGGAAATTGATGACTGGACAATGAAAATGGATTCCTGTACCCTTCTTAAGAAATTCACTGTAAAAATAATTAATGGTCCCAATTGCTCAGTCGATTAAAAAAATTAATGGATTAAAAATTTCCAATTTAAGAACAAACTGTAATGGAATATGATTGTATGCCATCAATTTGTCAACTCTTGGGGACCACATAAGGACATTTTCCTCCACGAGTCAATTTCTTCACAGATTTTCTCCATGGAAATCCGTGTTTAGCATTTACCTCTTACAATCACCATTCAGAGTTACAATCTTGATGGAAAAGTAACATTGTGACAATTCTCACATTTATCACCTTTGCAAGTCTGTAAAGCAAAGGAAAGCTGACATAAAATTGCAAGCATAATAATGGTTTACTTTAAAATCTGCTTCATTTAACAATCAAGTTGCTGCTCCCAGTTGTGATCATTAAAGGAGTTCTGGTGTAGAATATGGTAGTTTTAGCAATCCTGTATTAAATATGGTAATATTTTATTAAAACTTTACATACAACTTTATATAAATACACATGAAATGACCTTGTACTTGTCTTGCTTTTTTTAATCTTTTACTATATTATTTCTTCTAATTTCTATTCAATTAAAAGCATTTTTTAAAAAAATATACATTCCAAGTCTTTGTATATAATTAAAAAAGTAAAACATATAATTAAAAAAGTAAAACAAAAGTAAAAACATCACTTTGGTAAAACAATTTTCAGAATATTTAAGAGAATTCCAGCAACCCACCAAAACTTCAATTATTTTATATTTCTATAGAAACAAATCTCTGATATATTATCAGTAAGTGCTCCTATAAAAACATATTAACAAGGTATATAGTAAGAGTTTGTACTGAATTCAAGTCCTGTTATGCTGAAAATATTTAGTAAAAACAAATGTTTCCAAAATCAAATTAAGAATAAGAGCAAATGAAAAGTGCACTCTTATATGTTCAAGTCATCTTCATGGATGGAAAATACATACATGAAAAAGTTGTATGTAAAGTATGTAAAGTAGTCCTCAACTTATAGTCATTCGTTTAGTGACCAAAGTTACAATGGTACTGAAAAGTGATTTTCTGGCTTTCATACTTATAACTGTTGCAGGATCCCTAGTCACATGATCAAAATTTGGATGCTTGGTAGCTAACGTGTTGCACTGTCCTGGGGTCATGTGATCACCATGTGTAAACTTCCCAGCTGGCTTCTGACAAACAATTCAATGGGAAAAGCCAGAATCACTTAATGACAACATGATTCACTTAACTACAGTAATTGCTCAACAACCGTAGCAAAAAAAGGTCATAAAATAGGACAAAACTCATTTAGCAACTGCCTTGCTTAGCAACAAAGTGTGGGCTCAATTTTGGTCATAAGATGGGGATTACCTATATAAATTTTATGTGTAATAATCTTAGCAAAAGAATAAATGTACTACATACTGATTTTTTTTTAAAGAAAATCCATATTGAGGCAATATGTTTTAAAAGTTTACTTTATCATCCTACCAGAGATCTTTTCCAAATCTTGCAGAAACAGAATGACTTATTTAAATTTTTATGATATAAATTACTGTTATTAATCTACTGAACTTCTGTGCTTCCAGAATGGATGACGTTTTTGTAGACTCTATGTCAGGTTTTCTGTCAATGTTGCATTAAAATATGAGGAAAACAAATTTGACTAATCAATTATAGCTCTATGTGTATTACTAAAGGAGAAACATTATTTTAAAAGCCATCATTATTTTTCTCTAATATTAATGCAAAAATCTTGATATACAGGTGAAACTTGAAAAATTAGAGTATCATGCAAAAGTTCATTTATTTCAATAACGCAACTTAAAAGGTGAACCCAATATTTGAGATAGACTCATTACATGGAAAGCAAGATAGTTCAAGCCGTGATTTGGCACCATTGTGATGATTATGGCTCACAGCTCATGAAAACCCCAAATCCACAATCTCAGAAAATTAGATTACATGCAATCAATAAAACAAGGATTGTACATAAACATATCAGACCTCTGAAAAGTATAAGCATGGCATTATGTACTTCAGTACTTGGTTTGGGCCCCTTCTTGCAGAATTACTGCCTCAAACGCGGCGTGTGTATCAAGATTGCTATCAGCCTGTGCACTGCTGAGGTGTTATAGAAGACCAGATGCTCAATTAGTGGCCTTCAGCTCTTTTGCATTGTGTTCGTCTCATGTCTCTCATCTTGTCTCTTGCAATGCGCCATAGAGTCATCAGATGGGGTTCCAGAGTTCGGCGAGTTTGCTGGCCAATCAAAGCACCGTAATCCCACGGTCACTGAACCAGGTTTTGGTGCTTTTGCAGTGTGGGCTGTTGCCAAGTCCGAAAGCAACTCCTTAAAGCTCGTCTCGGAAGAAGCATGAGCAGCTCCAAAATCTCCTGGTAGATGCTGCTTGTTGACCTGACTTATGAAGCCAAGTGGACCAACAGCCAGCAGCTGCTATGGCTGCCAAATCAAAAGACTGATGGAAACTTCACACTGGATTTCAAGCTCTTGCAGTGTGTGCCTCTCTATTTTTCTTCGCAGACTCTAGGTCCTTTGGTTTCCAATGAGTGCAAAAGTGCTCTCATCAGGAAAGCAGGAGGGGGGGGGGCTTTGGGACCACTCGAGCAGCAGCACCAGTATCTTGGTTTTTTAGCCCAGGTAGACACTTCTTACGTTGTTTGTGTTCAGGAGCGCTTGACGAAGCAGGAAATGACATTGAAGCCCATGCCAGATCCGTCTGTATTGGTGGTCTCTTGATGCACGACTCCAACCTCAGGTCCACTCCTTGTGAAAGTTCCCCAACACTTTTGAATGGCCTTTTCCTGACAATTCTCTCTCGGCTAACAATCATCCTGCTCTATGTGCACCTTTTCCTTCCACCTGTTCCCTTCCACATTACTTTCTATATAATTGTTGATACAGCAACTTTGTGAACATCCAACCTCATTGCAATTACTTTTGAGGTTTTCCTCCCTTATGGGAGTGTGTCAATGATGTTTTTCTGCAAACTGTCAGGTCAAGTCTTTCCCATCATTGTATTCTACTGAACCGGCTGAAGCCATTTAAAAGGCCCAGGAAGACCCTTTCCAGGTGTTATGCTTAATTCGCTGATTAAAATGGACACTTTGAGCCTTAGAATATGAACCTATTTTACTCAAATATTCTAATTTTCTGAAGATTGTAGATTTGGGGTTTCATCAGCTGTAAGCCAACTCAAAATAGCCAAATCACGGCTTGAACTATCTGCTTTGTATGTAATGAGTGTATCTCATATATTAGTTTCAACTTTTAAGTTGCATTACTGAAATAAATGAACTTTTGCATGATATTCTAATTTTTCGAGTTTCATCTGTATGTCTTTCACCATTCAATGAGAGCGCCTTCCAAATGGGAACTTTTACTTGTCACAGATTTAATGGTTATTACTTTTGGATACATAAAGGTGTAGCTAAACAGGCAGTTTGACTATTGTAATCTTTGGGATACATATACTCTACAAAACATGATTCTCAGTGCTACATTTTATTATTATATCAGTGTAACATAAAATGTTAATGTATTGAATCAGAATCATTTCAGTCAGTATTGAGTCAGTATTTCACACTGGCATCTTTTAATAGCAGAAACATTACATAGCTGTCATTGTTTCAGTCAAAAGTCTGCTATCCTACTAGGTGTTTCGCTTGCTTTCATTATTTTTGCTTTATATGGTCCAATTCTGTTTCAAGGCAAAAAAAGATAATTAAGTTCTTGTGTGGCACTCATAAAACATTATATAATTCAGATGTAGGGCATCTTCCAGTCAACGTGCTTAAATATTAACTTCCCACCCTCATTTTTTGTCTTCACTTGAACTTTCTTTTTCATGAAGTCTAAATAATACATCCATGTTTGAATGCCTTATAAACATTCCAAACAATAAATCCAAAAGTCTATTTGCAATAAAATAATCTTCAAACTCTTGTGTCTATTTTTCAAAAAAGCAAATATTTTAATAAATATATGTTAAGTGCCTAAGAAAAAAATGGAACAATTATTTATTGTAGGAATTGAACTGGGGCAAGATTTTATATAGGGACATTACTTGTATTACATTTTTAATCCATTCAATTAAAATTGAGATACCAGAAGATAATGTAGTTAAGAAAACTCTGGTGTAGAATTGGAAAAAAATAGTTTTGAAATCATTAAGTCACTAAATATTCACCAAATTAAAATTTGACATATGAGTCTGTGGTACTTTTATCAACTGGTACTATTGATTTAATTAAGGATCTGAAACTTAAGCCATTTAGACACTACATTTTAGGAATAAATGAACACAGGTGGACAAAAACTAACCACTTTATATTAAATGTATTATACTGTACTACTTGAAAAATGAGACTCTACAAAATAAAACTTAAGTAGTGTTTTTATGCAAGTTAAATTTACTCAGAATTTGTTAAGCTTATTGGGAAATCCACAGAAAGAGAACAGTTAGATAACAGACATGTTTCAGAAAAGGCAGAGGAGGTAGGGTAAGATAGCTAGCCTCGCATAGTTAACACGAGAGAACAACTGAATGTAAGACCTATACTTTATTGAAAACAGTTATTGTATCTATTTCTAGTAGTTCCTCCCAAAATGTGAAATATAGTAAGGTGAATGGGTGTGCAAAAATATATTATGGTTAATTTTGGAGAGACAATTTGGGTTTTTGGGAAACTCAGTTGTTCAAGAATAGCGATGTATATGAAAAGAAGATGCATATTTATATCAATTTATCTCATTTCTAACAATGGCCACATTAGAAGATGACAGTGGAAATAAAAAGTAGAGGCAAAACAGTAATATTTTGAGATATGCAGACAATGCCACTATATTAGCTGGTATTATTTTTAGATTTAATTGTTAAGAGTAAAAAATTGAAAATTTATCCTAATATTAAATACTAATGCCAACCAATATTCTCAAGTGAACTCATAGTTTATGGCAAAGAAAATAATAGATAATGAAAGATAAGCATTTATTTGGCAATAAATAAGAATAATTGAAAAGCTTTTCAATAGTTATGTGCATCAGTTTAAGGTACACATTGAGAAAGTATGACCTCAAACTGTGGATGTGGGGTTCTAAGAGTACAACAACATATTCAAGAACTAATCAATTGACCCTAGACCAAAAAAGGATAAGAACTTCCTTGAGCAAACAAAAATATATTTTGGTCATATGAGAAGTGAATGATGGGTTAGAAAAACTAAACTTGTTGCGGTTGAAAAAGTTGAAAAGCTGAAAAATGGGAATAGATAAAGTATATTGTATGGATAAGATCAAATAATATATTCTTAAGTGTATTATCACAAGAGATAGTTTTATTATTGGAGACAGGATAAGATAATGTACCATTTGTGCATTCTCTAGAAACCAGAACTGATTGGTACATATGCATGAAACATTTTTTTAAAGATTTTATATCTTAATTCTCAAGCTTTCATTTCTGTTTTAAAAACAGTGCTTCTGAGGTATTATCTCCTGTTTAAAAAAAATGGAAGCTTGTATACTAAATGACTGAATAGCAAAAGCGAACATTAGATATATAAATACATGAATCTAGCATACCACACAATGGAAATGTTCAGCAAAATGTATTGTTTAGAAACAAAACTACACATATTTGTGAAATAAGTATCTTAAAATGAATGATAAAATGCCATCAGTACCTAAAATGACACATATACAACATCAAAATCAAACAGAAATAAAACTCTGTTTAGGGCCATTTCTTTTTCTATGCATTTACTGCCTTAATATGGCATACAGCTTTCATGTTCACTTTTATACCCAAGATTTAGATGCAGGTTGAAAAATTCACTTTGGTACCATTATTGTTCATTACTTGCTTAATATTTCTCAGTGATTGTGATGCACAGACCATTATTTCCGTTAGTTCATTCAGTTTCAGGAAAATTCAAGCTAGAAAAAAACACTAGGTTATAATTATTTCAGGATACATGTAATCACATCTGTATATGAAAATATATTGGCGGAACATTTTGTGAACTTCTGTATGCCAGTGTCAGGGTTTTATATAGTTTATATCACCACAATTAAACAACTCTAAAATATTCACAAACTCAAATCATTAAAATCAATAAAATCATTAAACAATTATGTCAGGCAGATCTGAATCCCCTTTGGAGGGCTGTTTTTATCACAAAAATGTGTGCATCAAACAGACATAAAATGAAACTGTACTGTAAGTGTCAGATTAATATATAAGGAAGAATAGGGTGAAACTATTAGTTATTCATAAAATGTGGTAGAGCTGAATGTTCAAAGTAAGAATTATAATAATTCCAAAGGCTGCTAAAATCTACAGGCCTAAATATCAATTCCAGTTTATCAAGATTTAAATCTAATCCAACATTAAATCTAATCCAATACTAATGTTGGTTGATTACTTTACCAAAGGAAAGTAATCAAGATGATGATAAATTGCTGAATTTCATTTAGCTTAAATTACATGTTATATTGGCATTGAAATGCACAATAGTAGATTGTACTTCCATAGGATTAAAAATCAAAACACAAAGGATGAGAGTTAGGCCAACATCTAGAAAAACTTTTATCACTAGTTTCCATGTCATGTAGAATGGACCTTCACAACCAGCTACATAATTCCAAACATTATTTGGAATGGGTAGATTTTCTTCCATGTGAGAATATAAGGAATACCAAACTAAATTGATTAATAGTAGTAGTTTTTAAATAAATGGAAGAACTTTACACAAAAACTTTACTGTCTTCCCTTAACTGCTGCTCTCTGCATGTACAGGACATCAATTTCCATAATTCTAAAACAATATTCTGGTTGCAGAATATGAACAGTGTAACCTCATTACACGGCATTATCTGATTGCAGTAGAAAATCAATAGGAAAAACAACATACAAGTATACAATCCTTCAGATTTAAGCCAGTTTCTATTTAAATTTTCTAGAACATACCTATAGCTACAACTATTATGTAGAAATTAATTATTTTAGCATTATCATGTGCCATGCCATGACAAAACGTTGGGCGACTCTGGAATAGGTTATAGTAAATAGGATTTATTCTGTCATTTAGTTTTTTATAACATAAAATTGGAATCCTTCTTTGTCAGAGAAAGTTCTTAACTGTGTATGCAACTGTTATATATTGATAAAACAGAAATGTTTCAGAATTCCATCTGTTTAGCAAGATGAAGTAAAAAGAAAAGATGTAAGTATTTAAAATGTATTTTTGAATATCTTTTCAACCACAAAGTCATTCTTTTACAAAAATGACTTTGGATTCCTAATGATACCCCTGAGACTGAATCTGCTCAGACTGAAGGATATACTCAGTATCAAATCTCTTGTTCATTTTATTAAAGTGACACAATACCTACAACTGGATCATCATTTTTATGTTGAATTCTAAAGTGGTTAGATTCTGTGTTGAAAATTAAACAACCAATTATAAGTGATTATGCCAATTCCCCTTTTGGATTTCTGATTCCCTATTTTATGCTATAAAAAACATAGAAATCCTTCATGTTAATTGAAAAGAACAAAGTGGATTCAAATCCAATGAAATAGAAAGTTTGATGAAGCAGATTCTTGCTTCATCTTGGGAGTATTTACATTGCTGCTGCATCAATATAAGCAATCAGTTTAGATTTTTATCTAATATTGAGTCTATTCTCTGTTATTGATTTTTGCAAATATTAATTTGGTTTGAATCCATACATTTAACTAAAATTAATTCAAATAATAATTCAAATTGAAATCCTAATGAGGTACATATCACAGAGTAAAAAGTCAGATACAGTACAAGCTACATATTCAGAATAAAATTATGTATTTCAAGTAAAATATTTTCAGAGATTTCAGTTCCCATCCAGAGACAGATAAACAGCATATTTATTTATTTGTTACATCAAGCAAAATGAAAGTAAGCCTTACAACCAGGAAAAGCATGTGGGGTCAGTAATTGAAAAGCAGTAATGACTACTTTAATAAATAATGAAATTATGTTGCTTTCATAATAGTAAAATTATAGAACAAATATCCTTGGTATTAGATTACACTTACTATTAAGACTCAATGTACTGCAGTCAACAGGATTGAAAAAGTTAATTTGTGAGTAAATTAAGTTTCTCCTTGAGGTATGACCTGTAGAATTCACTCTAAGAGTTTGGACATTCAAAAAATGATGATTACCATTAAAAGAAAAGAAAATATTTCCAAATAGCAAGTTTAAAAAATAACTATAATGAATCATACACAGCTGATAGTTTGAACAATTACATCTTATTCTTCAATATGTGTTGCAGTTACATCATTCTCCCAGTTACATAAAACTACCTTTCCAAATCATATTTCGTATCCACTTGGAATATAAGAGTCTGAAAATAATTACTTATCAACATAAATAGTAAGTTCTCTAAATAGGATAAAGGACAACTAGAAAATGAATGGTTGATATTTGAATATGATATGCAAAACTTATGTTCTGTCATGATTGAGAAAATATATTATCATAGAGGATCATGTTTCTCCTTACCTGTCCTATATTTTCAGTAAGGTATTTTATCCCTACTCTATTGAGCTGTACTAGCAAACAGAAAGAATACATCCCAAATCATGAGAAAGCAAAATTAAAATTAGACACTGATATAAAACACAAAAAGAAAAATGGATATTTTCAATTATTGTCAAAAGTAGGCATATCAGAGAACATACTTTTTAAAATATTTTCTTTTAGAGTGGAAAAAGTTTCTAATTGATTTATTTCTCTTACTCTTGTGAATGAGAATTGGACTGTGCAGTGCTTCAGATCAGATCAGGAGTTTTAGAACATGCAGGAATGCAAAGAAAATCTGTCTACAACTTTTTTTATCTTGGACTGCATGGCAGCTTTAAAATGTTACCGCTAGATGTTGTATTCATACTTCTATGTATTCCAGAGTACCTCTTCTGCATAAAATCAGAAACAGTCTACAGTCTTTGTTCTTTAACAACTAGTGAAGCCACCAAAACCTAATATTTATAAAGATGCTGGATTCTATAAAAACCATTGCTGCATATTTATTTTATCAAAAGGGGTAATTTATTTTAACTCAAATGAATTTCAACAGTGTATGGTAACTATTCATAACTTTCCAAATACCAATAGCCTTCATGCTATAAAGATATTTAGGTCAGAAAAATAAACAGCTCCACTCACAGTTCACCAAGCTACTGTTTCTAGACAAAAACCAAAAGGACTAAGGATCTGATGTATTTTGATTTAATCCATTTTGCCTGAGATAACAAAAGTATTTCAAGCAAGTTCCATCATAGGTCCTGCATTAAACAATCCTCTATTAAATTCTGAACATATTCAGTGAGTTCTGAATTTTTAAAATTTTTACAATTGTTTCAAAACCATTAAGTAGTAAATGTTTAAGAAACTAATTAGGACAGAGGCCATAACTTCATTAGAACACCATTGCTCATATTTTTTTTTCTTTTTCTTTTTACAAAGCATTAGTGTTACCTGTTTGGCTATTAGTAGTAGCAATTTTATCTACAATATTTAACAAGATAGGTTGCAGGCAAAATTTTTAGTACAGTTTCAATAGAAACACCCTTTCCTGAAAATACAGCAGTATTTGATGGACTAATTTTTTCTACATCATTTATAAGGAAACTTCCCATCTCTGAACAGGAACAAAAAAATTATCTACAAACCTTGTAAACAGATCTGCATTATTTATAAACATAAATAATTCAAATTATTAACAGCTGAGAGCAGAAATGAAAATTATAAATTTGGTGACCCTGGGCTCTCCTGCCCAATCCAGCCCTCTCATCAAAGGAATTAAGAACATAAGTTCTGGTAAGACATTCTTACGGGCCATTCTTAAGTACAGCTAATGATCCACAGGACACATAAGCAAGGTACTGTTTATCTGTCAGTTCATTATTACTCCCACTTTCCCCTTCCCCAGAAAAGCACCCTGAAGTCTGACAGAAAGCTTCTTTTTAAAAAAATAAATCTACATTCGTACAATTTTATCTTCTTGTTGAAGTCCAAGACAAGAATACCATCTTGTCCATCATAGTGAGGGAGAAAGCCCAGTTTCAGTGTGTTTCTTTAAATGCAGCTAGTGTGTTAACATTCAGCATACAATCAGAGTGATGTTTCCAAACTATGCAGTGGGCTCCCTGGGGATGAAGAGGTAGCAGACTTACTCAAGTCTGTCATAAGATGAATTCCACTGTTAACCGCATTGTTATTTTTGTTGGGTGATGGTGGAAGAGGAGTTGAGTTGCGTTTTGTTGGAGCATCATCTTCAGCATCAGTATCATCAATAAGTGGAATATGAGTTTCAGAATCTTCTATTCTAAACTCAGGATGAGTCATAAAATTGTGGATTGAACTTCGGGACTCAGGTTTTTCCAATCCTTCATATAAGGAACTACGAAATGCATTCACCACTCGGATCTGCAAGTATGAAAAGCACAAGTGTTACTGCTTAATAATATTGTCCAAAGGAGAATGTTGTTTTATGAGATTGAATCCACAAATAGGTAAGATAAGTGAACTGAATTTATATAATGCAGTGGAACTTGCAATAAACTGTAAATAAATAAATAAAAATGAAGAGCATTTCAGAAGTTAGGCTATAGCAGAAATAAATGTAAAAAAATTGGTTCAAAATGTCAAGCTATAAAATTGAAGCTATCTACTTTTATAACTAATATGAAATGTTGAAAATTTTAAGCCAATTGATAAATTTTACTCCATTTTGAAGACTTCTAGAATGACTACTACTCCAATTCTATTCCATTTTATTAGACTTCTAGAATGACTGGCAAGACTTTAAGAATGTTTAATTATTATTTTTTTTAACAAATACTGGGAACTGTGGTTCGAGCTATGAAAATTTCAATATAATACAAACTTGTTCAAGCTTGCTGGATTTAATCTAAATATTTGAGTATATGTCACATAAAATACTTTCATAGAAATGTGCGCCATAATTTGTAGGATTAAGAAATGCATGATAAAAATGGCCCATATGAAATAATCTGTTCTCCCTCACATTACTGCAAATATGTATATATTCTCAAATGACAAAAATATGAGCTGAGTCATGATTCACAAACATAAATACTTTGGGATATATTTTTAGCTTTTTGCTTCAAATATCCCAGTTGCCATTTTTATATTCAGTAAGTTCTAGATCATCACTAGAAAATAAATGCGTGTCATCAAATTATTAAAATTAATGGTGTGTACATGCCTAGCTAAACATTTTATCTATTGGGTTCTTGGTGTTTTACTGAGCTTGTTTCTGTTCCTATAGGCATTTCATTACCAAGGTAAGTAACTGATGATGTCATCTAGTTTGGTAATGAAACAAAAAAATTACAGCTGTGTTCTGAAATAGGCATTTACTCAATTAAGACTTCCCATATCCTGCAGATGCCAATACAGCTAATGCTGCAGCTGCTGTAGATATAAACAAATCTAGTTCTTTTTCCAACTCCACTCTATATCTTCCCTTTTCAAAAGAGCTCCAACATTTTTTACCCCAAACTGTGGTTGTAGTGAGGTAATTGAAGTAAATTGTAAGGCATTTCAAACTATTATTTTCAATAAATGAACAGTAAGAAAGATACTATTTACAAATATTAATGGAAAGGTCCTATAAAAAGAGACCATTTCCATTAATATTCAGATTGGAATACATAAGGTAAAGAAGCTAACAACACAATTAATAATGGAGAAAACAAAACTATGAATAAAAGGGGGAAAGGCTTTCATCCACAAAAAGCAATTCTGAGTAGTCTTAATGTTTACAATTTTAATAGTATGAAACCCAATGTATGATCAACTTACTTTCAGAATATTTGATTTAAGTCTGATTCTTCTGACCAAAACTTCCTGAGACAGTAACAATCACAAGTTCCCAAAAACCTTTTTTTTAAAATTTCAATGGCTGTGAATTATATGCATTCACAGCCTGTAATGAGTCCTAAACAGTTTATGAATAGTCCAACAGAAGTCTGCCACAGTCTTTCGGAATAAGGCTGATAAGCACCTACCTTTATCTCCCTTGAAATGAAGCCTATGACTAAATTGCCAATTAGCTATACAAGGCCAAATGGAGCACAAAATCAACACGGAGGTTCAGATTTTAAACTGACCAGAACAAAGTTGCTTCCTACAAAGGCTCATATCCCTTTCTTCCTCCTTTATGTCTTATGCGAGGGGCCAATCATCTCCAATCATCTCCTGAGTCGTCCCTTTTGTCTTAACTGTTCTGGCCTTCTGACAGCTCTGCGCAAGTGCGCACTGAGGACAGGATCCCCGTTCCTCTGCCTCGTTGGTGTCAGATTCTGGAGGCTCTCACATAACTCTCAGATGGCCCTGGTCCCATCTCTGTTGGATGCAGATCCCTCGTCCGAGCCCTCCCCAGACTCCAGGACTGGCCCATGTTCCTCCCCCCTGCCCCGACTCTGTTGCCAGCTCTGCAGGCCACCAACGGACCACAATATTGATATTATATCCACTATATTTTGATATTATATCCACTGACTATTTCAAATGGGAATTTAAATTAAGATCCAAAGAGATTAAAGTCTCTTTTGGGAAGTAATGCCTATCAAAAGCCCTTGTTAGAAGCTGGATGGAACAGATTAAATATTTCTTATTTCCGTCTCTATAGTTCTTTTTCATTTGTGCCAAGAACATAAACTCTTTATAAAATGTCATATTTTTGTATTTTTCCATAGCTAAAAATTGTAATTCCACTTAGACATTACATGGAATGGTCACCATGTGGCATTCTGAATGACAAGTCTGTCAGTGGAGACTTTCTTACCTGTAAACCAGAGGTGGTATTCAGCAGGTTCTGACCAGTTCTGGAGAATTGGTAGCAGAAATTTTGAGTAATTCAGAGAACCAGCGAATACCACCTCTGACTGGAGATTTTCCAGTATCCTTCCCCTGCCATGCCCACCAGGCCACACCCACAGAACTGCTAGTAAAAAAAAAATTGAATCCCACCACTGCTGTAAACATCACCACTGACTATGAGGATGTCTCCAAGAGGCTAATGTCATTTCAATGGCATTGCTGGGAGAGTTGAATAAAGCTTTTATTATCACATATAACATTTTTTTTACATAAAGGCCATTTTAATCCTAATATTTATAGCATACAATACAATTTATGTATTTTCACTTTAAATACTGTTAACTCTGGAAGGAGCTTATTACGTAAAATAAAAATCTTTATAAAAATATATGTGTTAATTTTGCTGCTGCAAATTAAAGCCCTTTCCCTCATGATCTACAAATTATTCTGAAGTTATAGAAGTAAACATGAAGATAATATATTTGTCTTGGACCAGTTTTAAGCATTTCACTAGACAAATTTTTAGATCTTTTTGTTTATAGACTTCAAAACATATACTCAAATATTTGTAGCTATAATATTATAATATAATATTAGCTATAAATATTTTTCAAAGATGTCTCTTCTGTGCAAGTATGAAGGTACTATGTGCATGTTTAAGGTTTTTACTGTATAGAATTGTTTCAATTGTTCCACTTGAACTATGACCCTCTAAAAGGTGGAGGGGGGTTTAGGACTCCCATTTTGAAGGTAAAAATGTAAAAAAATGTTAATAATGAATTTAATGACTGAAGGAAAGAATGAAACGTTAGATGTGTGAATTAGGAAATGTTAATTTCATGCACTTATGAACACACACTCACACCCCACAGTAGTAGAAGCAGAAGTAGTAGTAGTAGTAGTGGTAGAGGAAAACACTACATGTGTAGGGGTAGAAATATTTGTTACATCATGATGCTGGCTGGCGATGGAAGGTTGCCGCCTTAGAGCCCCCTGAATGGAAGTTCCACTCTGGAAAGCATTCACTACATCCATCTGCAAGGAATCAGAGATTGTGACAGCTTGCTCAGCAAGAGAGAGAGAGAACAAGAGAAAGGAGCATCCCATCTACAACACATAAAAAGCAAAGAAAAGAGGCACTTTTATAGAGCAGGTAAAGAAGCGAGAAGCACATTTGGTGATGAAGAAGGAATTTGAAAGTTTAAACAGCTAATACTTTTCCCATATAAAGATTTCAGTCATACATTTTATGACTACAATCCAAATCAATATTAAGAACATTGAGGAAATTTCAAATCCTCAACCCTATTTCCTACCTTTACAAGACCATACCTGAGTTTGTATCCTGTTTAGACCCCTAAACCATAAGATCTGACCACGCCTTAGCTCTCTTTCAGCATGATCAATTTCTTCCACATCTTCTGCTAACTCTTCTTCAGGAATCTCTTCCTTTTGTGTTCCATGGCCAGCTTCTTTAAGGAATTTCAAATGACTGGTTGGAATAGTTGATATCAACTATAACAATGGGAAACAAAAAAAAATAACATATTTATGAAAACTGTTCCTTTTCAAATTCCCTTTTAGAATTAGTGACAGACTCCCCCACCCTTCCTTAAATGGCTTCAAATAAGAAACCACTAGATTTTCGCTGTTTTCTTTGGAGAGGGATTAAACAAATCATAGATATTCAATATTGCAGCATAATACTTCTGTGCATTTGGATACATAACGAAAAGATTGTATCACTTTTCTATATTGTTCTGAAATTTCAAAATTTTAAAAAAAGCAATAGTAGAGCAGCATGGAGAAAATTAATGACAATGAAAAAACCCAAATACTGCGTAAAATGCATTCTAAAACACAAGCTTTGGTAATTTGAGGAACTACAAAATTAGTATTACGTACCTGGCCCCAAAGAAGTGTTCCCATTCCTAGAAAAATTGACCACAGCCAGTGTTCTACTGTAAGCTCAGAGCAACTGAAAGGCTTCCCACCAAACTGCACAATAACTATCTGTTAAGAAAAATAATGATTGTATTATCTATTTGAAATGATAAAACAATGAAGGTATTGGCTTTTATGATACAATTTCAGTAACTATTTTAAAAGATCGCAATTCTAGCCATTACATGAACCAGTTCAAAAGTTGACAATGGACGTATGTCTTTGGAATGGCTTCCAATTTTGTTTCCCATTGTAAATCCACAAATACAAGGTTATCTTCTATGGTTTCCAACTTTCGCTGTGTAATTCCAAATAATATTGACTTTATAAAAAGTTATTATTATTCTCAAATCATATTAGTAATGTATGGACCTTAGGCCAAAATGAGACAAGCTGATGTATACATCTATGTGTTCCTTCCATTATTTTACACTTCTAGCATACAAAACTGATGGTCAACTTCAAGACATTCTCTGCTTTCCCTTCAAAATATATAAACTTTTTAGTTTTTACTGAAGAAGAATATATTGCCCTACACCAGAACTTCCAAGGTTATTTATCACTGAAGCCAAAAGTTTCACAACTGGGCTCCCTCACTGAGATGGCTCTCAGAACACTCTTTTCCTTGAAGAAAGACCTGAAGGAAATCTTGCAAAAATAATTATAATGCATAGCGATGTTATAAATAACCCTATATTGTGTTTAAAGATAATACTTTTATTTTTATACCAAATTATAGCAATAATGTTATATACTGCTTCATAGTGCTTTATGGCACTCTCTAAGAGGTTTATAAAGTCAGCATATTGCCCCCAACAATCTGGGTCTTCACTGTACCAACCTTGGAAGGATGGAAGACCGAATCAACCTTGAGCCAATCAGGTTTGAACTCCTGGCAGTGGGCAGAGTTAGCCTGCAATACTGCATTCAGACCATTGCACCATGACGGTTCTTATTATGCGAACATATTCTAATTATCAAGCTTAAAACCTGAGTGTAACATGAATGTATTATACATCTTTAACAGTAATATTAAAATTAACAATAACACAAACATATATCTGTAAGCATACGACCAATGATAAAAATGTTTGCACAGATCAAATTATCCTCTAACGTGATACACACAGAAGTTTTATATTTAAATAAATTCTGAATCTATCAAGCAGTGCCCTCCCCTAATACTGATTATACATACAGCAACCATTGGCCTCTAAAAGCTCTAACCCTCCAAATTCTGCATGACTTTATTTTAAAAAAATCTACTCACTTGTACAATAAATGTTCCAAGAACTATAGTACAGAATATAGCATTATTGAAAATTCCTTCAAATACATTCCTTTCACCGTGAATTTTTCGGGCATTTATTTCATTAAATAGCTGCATCATCACAAATGTATTAAACACAATTGTGTAGTGCTCTGAAGGAGGAGCATGAAGAGGTGCATTTCTTCCACTATCAATATCAAATATTTTTTCACCTGTAAACAAGGGATAAATATTCTCAAAATGCCACTCAAATTCATGCTTTTTTTGTAAACATTGCTTTAGTCTTTTTCTTAACATGCCTTTCTCCTTTAACATTCTATTAACATGCCAATGTCCTTTGACATTCCTTTAAATATTGAAGAAATGTTCACAATAAAGCAAGCAAAGTTTAGGAAGTATACCACAGAGATTTAAATTGTAATATTCTTACCAGCAAACAACAGTGTGAAGACAACCACAAGCTGATAGAAAGCATGACCCAGAATATTCTTCATCATGGTCCGTGAGATGAGAGGTTTATTTCTACCATAAGGTTTTCTCAGCAAAAGTGATTCTGTGGGGGGTTCTGTTGCCAAAGCAAGTGAAGCTAGGGTATCCATTATGAGATTTACCCATAACATCTGAACAGCTTTAAGTGGAGAGTCCTGTAAAATCAACATGTTTTCTAAAATAATCACAAATATCCTAAGAAGTTAAATTATCTAGCATTTAATATTTCCAGTCAGGGTTTACTATTATACTTTAAACTGTGATGCAGTGATTAAGAAATTAAGATAAGACTAGAAAAATCTACCCAGTTTCTAGTTCCATATCAGCCATAGAAACTCATTGCATTTCTTTGGGCAGTTGCTCATTTTTCAATCCAGCTCCCTCACAGGAACATTGTTATGGAATATACAGATTTGAGAGTTTGATGAACTCTTGGAGAAAGGGTGAGACATAAATCTATCAAATAAGAAATCACTCTCGATTCAATCGGTTTTTATCCCATTACATGCAAATAAATACATAATACTTACTTGTGTAATACATGCTCCTGTGAAAGCAACAATTACAGCTACGACATTAACAGTAAGCTGGAACTGAAGGAATTTGGAGATACTGTCATACACATTTCGCCCCCACATAACAGCTTTAACAATGCTTGAGAAGTTGTCATCTGTAAGAATAATATCAGAAGCTTCTTTAGCTACATCAGTTCCAGCAATGCCCTGAAAGAGAAAAACAAAAACAAAATTGCAGTATGATCCTTGAATATTATAACAGCTCACATATATATTACTCATGTTTATATAGCCCTCCCATCTGTTATTTGTCAAAAAAATAAGGAAGAATAAAGAGGTCCTGCAGTCTGCCAAATGTAGAGAAGACTTTCTTTATGGCCTGCCATTTGTCCTGAGGAACACAGAAGGGACAGATTCCTTCATATTTGTTCTTCCAATCCATTCATTTGTTGCTATATAATTCCTTGTGAATTATAAATTACCATGGAAGTAATTACAAGGTGTAATTAAATAATTCTTGAAAACTCTGGATTAGAATTAATAATTTTGTTTCTTCAACTTTCAATACACTTTTAAAATGTTGAATAGTGGAAAAACTACCCATTAGCATGAAATTTAAGAAACTAAGAATTATTTTGTCATACTCACTTATTTAAAGTAGATATTATAATATCAATATTTATGCAAAAAGAACAACTGCAATGGAAACTATTATGAAAAATTATATTGATGATTCTGTCAGATAAATTGAATTCAGTGGTGCTTAGCTAAATACCCATGCAGTTTTTGAAAATATTGAATTTCTTTTTACAGATAATTCTCAACTTACAACTACAACTGAGTCCAAACTTTCCACTGCTAAGCAAGGCAGTTGTTAAGTGAGTTGTGCCTCATTTTAAGACCTTTTTTTGCTTTTAAGTGAATCACTGCAGTTAAGTGAATTGTGTGGTCTTTAGGTAAATCTGGCTTCCCCCATTGACTCTGCTTGTTGGAAGCCTGCTGGGAAGGTTAAAAATGGCTATCACATGACTCTGGGACAGTGCAATTGTCATAAAACGTGCCACTTTCCAAGCAATCAAATTGGTTGTTAAGTTGAGGACTACCTGTATCGGAAAGGAGTTAAAAATGATGTGCCATTTTTCAGCTATAATAATTTTACAATAATAATGGGAATTGCACAAAGATTTTATCTGCCTTTGTTAATATTTTGCACATTTCTTGCTCAATTGAAAAAAGTAAAAATGGCCATTATGTTAAGTAGCTTTGAGTTTTAATTCCAGATAACCTTCAAAGCCAGTAGATGGCACAGGAGAATAGCTTCTGAGCATTTAATTTAGACTAATTAAATTTCTCATAGTCTAGGTCAAGGAGGCAGTGTGCAGTATATTTTGGATTTAAGGTGTGATTCCTTAATCACACAAATCATTTGAGAAACAGATAATAGTTAACTATTCAGAATAGGACACTTGTTACAGATATCAAACACAATAATACAAGCTTGCCTGTTTTCCCTAGTGCCTCAATTAAATGAAAATACTATCATTCTAGAAATATTCCAAGAATTGTACCTATTTTAACTATTACTATCTTATCAGAATACATCTATCATCTAACATTTTTGTATACTCTTCACATTAATAAGTACGTATAATTTTAGATTTAGTCTCAAGAAAAATTGAACACATATTTTATCATTTTTAGCCTCTCTTTGAACAGACAGAGTTAAGTTGTGGAACTCAACTGCTGTTTAAGTTTACATATAAGGATTGTGATTTTCTACATCGACATCAAATTTGGACTTCATCATTAATTGTGCAATTATCCCAAGGTAATCTTAGCAAAGAAGTATAATGAACACAGGAAGATACAATCAATTCTGTTTTGCCCACTGCTATATGCGAGCTAATTTTGTTCAGTCTTCAATATAACATTAACATCGTAACTCAGACACTTCAGTTTATAAAAGTACTTATTAGTAACAATTACAATACTTGTTAACCTCCTTACCATAGCAAAGCCAACATCTGCTTTTTTTAATGCTGGGCCATCATTGGTTCCATCACCAGTCACAGCTACAACCTGCCTTTGTTCTGACACTGTGCTATCAATTATTCCTAAAAACAACAAGTATTTGTTACAACAATACATATTTATACTATTGAACATTATAAATTTCAGTAATTTGTTCATTCATTTACTGAAATTGAGTAATTTTCTGTCTAAATCCAATATTTATATTGCATGGTAAGATATAGTCTTCTATTTCTCAAGAGCATTTCCAGCTCTTGACCAAAAAGCTGTTTGAAAAATCTGTTAGAAAATGTATTTACCTTTCACCAGTGTATGTTTGTCAGTGGGAGAAGACCTTGCAAGTACTCGAAGTTTTGGCCAAATTTTGTCTATTCGCTCCTGTTCTATCTGTAAAGATAGCTTAGATTAATTTCATAACTAAGTTTTCATAAGTAAAAAAAAGAATATTAACCATACCCACCTCTCCTTTTTCATTACGTATTCGTCTATTGAATTCCTTGCCTTCCACGCATAAGAAGTCTTCGCCAGGATGCAAAATACCACATTTTAATGCAATAGCACGAGCAGTGTTAATATTGTCACCAGTAACCATACGGACAGTTATACCAGCACGCTGGCATTTTTTAATTGCATCTGGTACCTAAGAAGAGTGAAAAGGTAATTATGCAGTTATTTTTCAGCAATGATTAATTTAAAAAGAGTTAACCTGCTTTTGGCTAAAATACTACGGTTTAATTTCATGTATTTGTCAATAACTTTATATTATTTGAGTTACAATGCTGATATATTTTACGTATATTTGATCATGTGCCATGAAATTGTTTTCAGCTCCTAGTGACTATGTAAGTTTCATCTATGATGGTTTATCCCTAACTTCTTTTTCAAGTCCTAAAGATACAGATTAACTGTGATTCATGACTATAAGGTTGCTAAGGTCACAGTTAGGCAATTGGAATCCACCCAATGTTTGGAAATTAAGCTCCCATCAATCCCTAAAGCCCAAAGTAAGTAAAGGCCCTGTCACACTGCCCAACGGATGCAAAACGTTTGTAAAAAGGACACAGCGGACGAGAAAAATGTT
>BHFT01026724.1:0-23876 GCA_004320025.1 Laticauda laticaudata
CCGCTCTGGTTATGCAAATTTTTGTCCCTTTTGAGAGCGGATAACAACGGATGGAACATTTTGCTCGTCCGTTGTGTACTTTTTACTAACGTTTTGCATCCGTTGGGCAGTGTGACAGGGCCTTTAGGTTAACTTAGAATGTGCCTACAATATTTATTGTGGAAAGTTGCTTTTTGAAAATTCAGTGCCTTCTCCAAATAATGGTATCTTTATTAATGGGGTAGCTGATAGATCCCATACAGAGTGCAGATAAATATGGGAAAGATATTTTATTGGGATTTGACATGGTCACTTTTGTCATGCCCCTGGTGGAGACTGACTCTGGTGCCCCTGGTGGCCAACAGGAAGTGGAAATGTGGCTCTGGAGGTTGTGGATGAGGCTAGGGATGGGCAGAGGCCAGCTGAGCAGTCAGAGGAAGACCCAGGCCCATCCCCTATCTATCCTAGGGCACGCAGGGAGGAGAGGATAAGGGAGAGACATAGTCTACTCAGGAGGAGAGGGCCTTGATCCTCTTCATGAGCTTCAGGTGTGAGAATTGCATAAGAGTTTGGACCTGCGTTCTGGCACACACTGGAGACAAAGAGTGTTTTATTCCTGGATGAGGTTTATCTTGGTTGGTGTTCTTCCAATGGACTATCCCTTGTTATCTTCTTGAAGTTTGAATTAATTATCCTGGTCTGTCATGGAACTTTCTTCAGTGCAGTTTGTTTTTGGATTTTTAATTATCTCATTATCTGCTCTTTGAGTTGGACTGTATTTCTTTCATTTGGAATGCTCTTTTGGAAAGAGTTTAATCTTCAACTGTGAACTATTGAACAGTGAAGCCAAGTTGAAGGCATTAAAGAACATTTATTTATGTTTTTGTTTTGATTATATTTGTGGGACACTCCGAGTCATCACACTTTATCTTCTACAATGAAAACAAAGAGAAGACATGTTAATGCTTATGTTTCACTCAAAATATGCCCACATTTCTTCAAGACAATTAACAGAGGGGGTCAAAAAAGTGAAAGTCAAGCCTATATGGTAGAAGTAGCAGTTTAATCACACAGCTGTAAAAATCATCTTGACTTTTTAACTTTCTTCTGTGGGTTCCCCTTTGTTAATCTTTTTGTATTCAATATGCAAAGGGTTATGTAAATGTACACATTCATGTGGCATATTGGATTTTTGTGTTGAAGATACAGAAAGAATATTAGCTGGAGCTATTTCCAGATCTTTCTGATGAATATATAAAAGGGTCCAAGACAACCAGTTTCCTAGGAAAATTGGGGCAAAATTTACCTATACCATATCTTCATTTGAACTGCAATACTTTTCAGAGAGATGCCAGCATAGATCTTACATATCTACAAATATACAAGAATGCAAATTGTCAAACATTATTGCTGTAAATTGTTATCTGAAGTGGGTGGTACATTCTAGTGAAATAGTTAGAGATGCACCCAAGTATGGTGAAGTACTTTTTGAGATTGATTAACTTTGGTTTGCAGCACTGAAATTTTAGTCTTAGAATGCTATGCAAACTTGGTTCAAAACAAAATACTCCTTTTCAAGTGTTTAAAATAACAGATACATTCTCTTTCATAGGGAATTTGACTCACAGTATTCTTGACAATACCCCAATGATTTGCTATTAATTTTTTCCATTTTTTTTTACTTCCCAAAGTAACCCTCAGTTCTGACTCTAATTTTAGAAGTGCAGACAAGGTCAGCAGAATGCTAGTATTCTGACAGATATGTTAAAATTTAAAGTAGTAAAATTATAAACAGAGCTTGTTTTTTGATAACTAACTTAGAAGTAGAAATACTGTTCTATTGTCAGTCTTTTTAACCATTGACAAATTGGAGTGTCTGATTATGTACATAATATATGAACTGACTGATCTATGACCATACTAAAAACTGGTTTGTTTTTTATTGAAATAGTTCATTGTTCCAGTTTAGTTGTACCTTCTGTTCACTGCATCACTAGATGGAGCAAATGTAAGGAGCAATCATAGCACTTGCATAAAAATGGGTGGGTGGAGCAAATGTAAGGAGCAATCATAGCACTTGCATAAAAATGGGTGGGTGGACAGATACCAAGATATCTGACCCACCTACCTATCCTCCTATCTTTTGTATGTAATAACCGAAATCAAATAATAGAGGAGAGGGAATAACTAGTGGAGCTGAGGTACTGGTTATAGTTCTTGTGGTGAATACTCTATTTTTTACTAGCTGGATCCCATACTTCGCTGCAAAATTATGTGATCGGGCTTAGCTTTTGGGGAGGAAAATAAGGGGAAATTTTTTTTGCCTCTGCCTACCAGCATCCATCTGTATTCATCTGGCTAACGTTCTGTCAGTTTGTGAGATAGTTGAGGGCTGTTTGGAAACTGAAACAGTATTTGTTGTATGAGCAAGAAGGAAACAACAAGGAGCCTGGGTGTGGCTTAGCTCACCTGTTCTGTACTAAAGCTGGTTGCTGCTGTGAAACTAAAACTGAAAGTGAAACTCCTTTCCTCTGCTTGTGTTTTGTATTTGGAACAAATTTCTTTTCAGGTGGCAAGGGAGAGTAGAACTCCTTAGCATCAGAGCATGTTAATAATATAGGAAACACTAATGCTCTGAGAGTCATTTTGAAAAATCCTTTCTTAGCGAGCACCTAGAAGCCAAGAGGAACATACATGCCAAATTTCAAGTTTGTAGGCTTTACGGTTCTGGAGATTTTGTGATGATGCATGTGTGGTATTTCGCTTTTATATATAATGTTCAATTTTTAACCTTTTCCAGAGGCGATAATGACTCTAGCATTTCACAGTTATGCTTTTTCAATCTTTTCTTCCCTATGCTGCTATAGTCTTTCAGACCTTGACAGCAATATAGGAGTTTTCTGAAAGGATCGTGCAATGCAATTGCCACTTGGGTAGAGGGAATAGCAGAATGCCAGTGAAAGAAACTGAATAGGAACTAATATGCAGCTCTTTTCCTGAATCAGCCTGGGACATCAAATAGATGACTCTTGGATCAACCTCCATCCTGCTCTCCTGATTTGCCTTTCTATTAATCCCTTAAGTGTAAAGCCAAAAAAGGAAACATGATTCACACACATTTTTTTCAATGGAAGTTTAATGCCAAGTATTAGGACTTGTGTGCAGAAATTTTATAAACTAGATAGCCCCTTTAAAGTAATCTTGTATCTGAATTTATTGATTAAATAATATCTTATGAAGTTTTTTTTTGTTTTTTCCCAGACTGTTTGCTTGATGAACTAAATGTCTATTTATTAGATAAACATTAGATATACCTAAATGAGATCATGCATTTGCTGATAGTTTGGAAACATTCTTCTTTCTTTCTCAGCCTCTGTCAGAGTTGGTAAAATCTTACAGATTTTATTCACCATGATGGATGATGGATGATGGATGATGGATGATGGATGATGGATGATGGATGATGGATGATGGATGATGGATGATGGATGATGTTACAATAAAGGGGAGTATACATTGCAAACAGAATAGAGAAATTTATACTTCATGAAGAAAATTCTGTCCCAGGAAAAGTAACAGAAAATATGGTCATGGGATAATATAATAGGGAACAAATCAAAAACATGCTACTTTATTGTAGTAAACTTAAACTTGCAAGTATGATTTAGCTACAGCTTCCCAATTAAATAGCAATAAAAATGTCCACCATGAGAAATGGACTTATAAACAGGCAGGTATATTTAGCGTGATCAGGTATATTTAGACAACACATTTAACTAAGTTAGTTAAAATCCTAGTAAGTTTGTATGCACTAGAAGCAAAGCTTATTTCAATCTTCTTTGTTGTTGTTGCTGTTGTTACTCAGAAGATGTGGCTTGTGTGATAATTCAATCTATTGTGAGAAACAGAAAATCAGTTAATTATGTAACCTGAGCAGGTTATACATTTTATGGCTCTCTCAATATAAAGGATATATTAGATTTTTCTTTTAAAGGTCTTCCAGCACTTTAAAGACTAACATATTTATTAGAGTACAAGCTTTTATGGCTTATAAGCCACTTTATCAGTAGCATCTATTATCCTCATTTGACAGATTTATAGATACTGAGAAAATGTTAGCTAATGCTGGTTGCTTTATGGCCAAGTGTGGCATCTCTGCTTTGTGGGAGATAAAGTATATTGTTTACAATAGGGAGTGTTAACCATTTTTAGGTAACCTCCAATTCAGAGGAACTTATAGAAGCCTCCTCTAGGAACAAACTGTAATGCTTGGAGACAAGATATGGTTGTCATTTTATTCAGTGCATTTTTTTTGTGCTTGCAGGAAGGAAACATAAACAAAGGATTGTGAAGAATGATGACATTCCACTATATAAACTAAGATGACCTTTTTATTCTGGGAAATAAATATAACTGGATTTAGAAATGTCAGTAAATAATTCAGTCCAAATTGTTAACCAAGGGAAAAAAAAATTCTAATACAGCTCAACCAGTTTGCAGAGAAAAACAAAATCGAAGAGGAAATGATTATTGTGCATTGGTCATCCTGTTTTGGGATGAAGTAGTTTGATGATTGAAATACCCAGAGGACACCTGACTTCTGACTGAAGGGTACAGAATTCATGAAATCATAAATTTGTGGAATGGAAATAATCATAAGAATCATCTATTCAAATCCTCTGCCATATGCAGGAAAACCAGCTAAAGCATCTTTGAGAAATAGTTGTCCAGTTTCTACTCAAAAACCTCTAGATATTGAGAGCACAATCTTGACTCGTGGACAAGGTTTCACATTAAACAGATCTTCAGTAAAATTCAATTTAGATATCAACCAACTGGTTGATTCATAATAAAACAATCTTACTGGTTTCATATTTCCAGAGATAATCTTTATAGTGATGGAAAATAATTTCTGAGTATCTTCCCTCTAGCACTCATATCATCTCTTCCCTCCACCTTCAGTCTGAACATCCCCAGTTTCTTATCTCTTACCTTAAAAAGTATGTCTCAAGATCCAAGATCATCTTTGTCAGTCTGTTCTGAACCTATTTTAACTTGCCAAGATCCAAGATCATCTTTGTCAGTCTGTTCTGAACCTATTTTAACCTGTCACCTGGCCTCAGGGACCAACTACAGGAGCATGCAGTACGGATGAAGGGTGCCACACAACACCATCAGCATTGTGGTCAGAGAAGTGGTGCAGGCCATCATCGAAGAATATAAGGAGGAGCTCCTCAGTGCCCCTCCACTGAAGAAGGATGGAAGAAAGTTCAGAGCAGTGGTACCAGAGGTGGAATTCCCCCACACCGTGGAGCCATAGATGGGAAGCACTGACCTGCAAGACACCACCCAAGTTGGGCTCAATCTTATTTCAACTACAAGGGCTTCTTCAGCATTGTCCTCTTTGCCATGGTCAATGCTGACTACAAGTTCTGTACATCGATGCTTCAGGCAGCGGCTCATGTTCAGATGCCCAGGTATACAACGCCAGTGACCTCAAGGAGGGCTGGAAGGCAACCTCATCCTGGGCTTTCCAGATCCAGACCCCCGGCCCAACGACATTGCAAGAATGTGGCCCTACTTCATCATTCGGGGATGACGCCTTCTCCCTCAGAACCTACTTCATGAAGCCCTACACTTTCAAGACACCTCACCTGTGAAGAGAGATCTTCAACTACAGGCTGTCCAGGCAAGGCGTGGTGGGAGAACGCCTGTGCATCCTGGCCAACAGTCCCAGGTACTTCTCACCACCATGCAGCATCGCCCAGAGACCGTGAGAAGGATTTGGGAAGCTTGCTGCATCCTGCACACATCTCAAGCGCACCCCACTACCCGGTCTTGCAGAACAGGCTCGTGGCCTCCAACAAGGCAATGGGACATGGAGCCTGGGGAATGGAGGCAAGGCAAACTCTGAAAGACACTGAGGATGTGCAAGCCCCAACAGAGCCTCACGTGAGGGAAGAAGCAGCGCAACCTCCTGAAACACTGGTGCAACTCCCCAGCTGGAGCAGTGGAGTGGCAAGGCAGTATGATAGATGATTAATGATGCTTCCTTCAGCTTGTCTCATCACACTGATGAGATTGGCCATGTATGTTGAGTGGCCTACAATGAAACAGGCATTTAATAAAGAGTTGTGTTTGTGTTGACATGTGTGGATGATTATTACATTATTATTGATAATAAAGGGCCATAGAAGTGTGGCACCGAGGAGGGTTGACCATACAGTCCCACTAAGCTTGCACTGGAGGCTTATCTATCCCACTGCTATCCTTACCCATCCCACAGCTATTATCCATCCCAAAGGTATCCCTGCCCATCCCACACTATTTACCCATCCACAGGTATCCCGCCCATCCATAGCTATTACCCATCCACAAGGTATCTCTGCCCATCCCACAGCTATTACCCATTCCACAGGTATCCCTGCCCACCCCACTACTATCTTAACCAATCCCACAAGCATGCAAAGGCTTAAACCATTTTCTAAAAGGTTCACCAAGACTTTATTAAAAAAGAAATGAAGCAAGTGTGTGAATCAAAGATAAACTTTATTGAACAACAAGCTGTAAACAAAAATGACCCAAGTCAAGTGTCCAATAAAACTCTACAGGTAGCCAGCTACTCAGTCTTTGGCACTCTATTGTCACTCGGAGGTGTGCCCAGTCTCAGGGGTGAAGGGTACAGGTGCTGGTGAGGTGGTGTAGTGCTGGAGTGCTGGTCTGAAGCACCACTGTGTGCCTGGCCCTGAGAGGAACAACAGGTGACGGTGTGTTGAGAAAGCTCTCAGACAGCTGGCTCGACCCGCGATGCTGAGAGGTCCTTCCTCCATGCCATGGGTGTCAGTCCCAGTACTGATGACAGATGTACTGAGGCCGGCTTGCTGTGGGTGGAGGAAGGAGCAGTGTAGTGGGCTGTCTGGTCTGCAGCTGGGTGAGACTGGCGTGTGTGCATTGGTGGTGGGGTGGCATCGCTGTCATCGGTGCATCATTGGCATGGCTGGCATCAGTGGCATCAGTGAACCGGTGGCAACGTGTCACCGATGACTCTGTGGCCTGGGCTGGGAAGGGCTGCTGCCTGTGCTGCTGGACCTCCTGGTAGCCGTAGCCCTGGTAGTGAGGGGCTGTGGAAGCCTTGGAATGGGAGGGACATCACCTGGGGTGGAAGGTGGAGGAGCAGACCTGGACTGGGGTAGAGCAGGTTTCCTCTGGGTATGGAGGGTTGTGAAGGCAGCTCCGTGATCCAGTCCTTCACCACCTGGTACTGGGGTTCCTCCATTGTTTGAGGGTCTGGTTGAATAGGTGAGGAAGGCTTGGTGTTGGAGGATGAGGAGTCGGTGTTGACCAGCTGAGAGAGGAGATCTATACTGGTGCGGATGTGTCCGCATCTCCAGCAGGACAGTGTGGCTCTGCCCCTCCTGCTGTCTGCTCTCTGCCTTTCTGCTGTGGAGTGGAACTGGGGGGGTGGATGCGGCTACGACTGTGGTGACTCGATGTCTCCTCTCTCCCACCGCACCAGGGAGTCCTCACGCGCTCCACCACAGTGACAACAGCTGTCCGCGGTTCTCCGCCGTGGCACGCTCCACAGAAACCTGCGTGGAGACAGGGACTGATCTTGGCCGGAAGAGGACTGGTCTCAGCAGGCTCTGAGGAGAGAGAGGTAGACAGAGGGGCTCCTGGTGCTCCTCGGTGGCGGATCTCACCCTCCAGGAAGCTGCACCTGGCCATGACATAGGTCTCTCTGTCCGTCAGCTTTAACCATGGCCTGGCCAGATTTCTTCAGGTGCAGCTTTCCCGTACCAGTGTGTGCATGTGCTTCCATCAGCCGAGGATCACCTCAGAAGTGTAACCCATACTCTCCGCCCTCTCTCTCCAAGAGCCTTCTTCCTTTTGGTGTCCCATTTACAGCCGGTGTCCCTTCCGCCCACAGATAGTCATTCTCTCTCAGCCACTCCAGCACCTCATCCTCATGTTCCTCCTCAATGGAGTATTGCCTCCTCTCCCATCCCCGCATACGCCTCTTCCTCCTTTGCCAGACCAGATGGGCCGCATCAGAGGGCTCCCAGTGGGAGGGCTCTCCTCCACGATGACCAGCAGCAGCAGCACCAGCAGGATCATTCGATCATCATCGTCATCACCAGCAGGATCATCATCAGCCAGCAGCAGCACCAGCACCAGCAGCACCAGCAGCACCAGCAGCACCAGGAGCACGAGCAGGATGAACAGCCGAGCAAGACAGAGCACGACAGGACGAGCAAGACAAGCAGGAGCTTCAGTCAGAGTACGCAGCACAGAAGCCCCACTGCCAGGAGCAGCTTCAGCAGAAGCTCCAGCACCAGCAAGAGCAAGGCCGAGCGAGCAGAAGCCCCAGCAGAGCAGAGTCAGGACGGGGCGGGAGGGTGGCCTGTCCCTCTTGCCAGGATGGCGCAGGTTGCTGAGACTTTTGCTTCTTCCCCCATGTTGTGGGTTGCTGGCTGGCAGGAGGGTGCAGGGAGTCTGGCAGGCCAAGCTGGCAGGAAGCCTGGCAGGAAGCCTGGCACCAAGGCTAGCAGGAGCCTGGCAGGAAGGCTGGCACGAAGGCCTGGCAGGAAGGAGGCAGCAAGGCTTGCAAGCAGGCAGGCACCAAGGCTGGCAGCAGACTGGCTGGCAGAGAGGCTGGAGGCAGCTGGCAGCAAGTCTGGCAGGCAGTAGACAGCAAGGCTGGCAGGCAGGTAGACAGCAAGGCTGGCCAGGAGGCTTGGAGGCAGGATGGCGAAGGCTGGCAGCAAGGCTTGTAGGGAGGCATGCACGCAGGGCAGGCAAGGATTCGAAAGTTCCTGCAGCAGGTCTTTCCTCCAAATGCTGGCCACATGTGAGCTGCTTCCCTTTATATCCGGGGGCTTGCGCAATGCATCCCCCCCCCCGCATGCACAATTAATGCCAGGCATCCATTAGCCTTCCGCTGTGCATCTGCTGTGCATCCACTTCATCTGTGCATCCGCGTGCATCCGCTTCATCTGTTCCGCGTCGCTTTGCTGAGCCCCCCCGGAACCCTGTGGATGTGCCATCCACTCCCATCCGATTCCATACCGCTAGCTTTCGTTCCGCATCCGCTTTTCCATCCACCCTGCATCGTTCCCGCGTCCGTGTATCCGCTTCCGGTTATGCAAATTTTTGCCCCTTTTGAGAGCGGATAACAATGGATGGAACATTTTGCTCGTCCGTTGTGTCCGTTTTGCATCCGTTGGGCAGTGTGACAGGGCCTTTAGTGTAGTACTAATTTTCTTTCTTTATTTCTGAAGTAATGCTACAAAATTTTATTTGCTATGCCTTTCCTGCTTTTGGTGTGTGCATTCAAATTCCTTTTTGTATTTTTTTAAAAAATCTTTAAACTACTGCTGAAGTTTGATCTTAGGAAAATATGCACAATGAAAATTATAATAAAGTATTGAATAAATAAGCCATATAATAATTAAGCATCTTATTCTTCTTATCCCAAATTTTCTCCAAAAACTGTGGCATAGTTTATAAAATCCTCATTCTTGCTCATCAATTGTCCTTGCAACAATCCTGCATACTTTGAGACTCTTAAAGGAAATGACTAATTCTAAACATATCATCATGACTAGGTCAGGTGACATATCTGGACTTTTTTTCTCCTTCATGAAACTGGGCATGGGTATGGCCCATTGGTGGGATTCAAAAATGTTTGCTACCAATTCTGTGGCCATGGCTTGGTGGGTGTGGCATGGTTTGACGGGCATGGCTTGGTGGGTATGGCAGGGGAAGGATACTGTAAAATCTCCATTCCCTCCCTTCTCCTGGGGGAAGATTATTACAAAATCCCATTCTCTCCCCACCCCACTAACCTGCTTTCCAGCTCTGTTCTCCTGTGCAGGGCAACAAAAGAAGACCCAAACAATCAGCTGGGACTCAGGAGGCAGAGAATAGATGAGGTGGGGCCAGACAGAGGTGGTATTTGTTGGTTCTCTGAACTACTCAAAATTTCTGCTATCAGTTCTCCAGAACCAGTCAGAACCTGCTGAATACCATCTCTAGCATGGCCAGCATATGATGCATGAGGCCCATAGGCCAGGAGTTTAACATCCCTGACTTAGAGTCACTGGGAGTCAGATGGCATGTAAATGAAATGAAAGCTAAACATAAAGGTTTCCCTTGTCCAGTTGTGTCCAACTTCATACCGTGTTTCTCCAACAATACGGCCTCCACCAATAGAAAGCCCCACCATGTTTTAATGGCATAAAATCAAATTAAACCCCTCCCCCCAAGTTAAGACCCATATTAAACATGTGAAATGGGGGGGGGGGAAATGGCACGGGAGGCTTGTATTTAGGAAGTACTTGCATGCCCGGATATGGTGCTGCCTGCATTGGTGGGGCACTTCATATCGGGAGACCTTCTGCCACCGTTGCTTTCCTTTCCCTTCGTCCCTGCCCACCGGCGTTAGAGAATGCCACGGCATTTGGCGCAGCCACGTTGCAGCCACGTCAGGGCACCCTCCTGCAATTTGGGCCCTGAGGAGACACTTGGGCTTCAGGGCGCTCCTCACCACCTTCAAGGGGAAGGCGCTCGCCCGAGAGGATCTCTCCTCTTTTCTCTCTCTCTCTCCCTGCAAGGTCACATCTGCCTCGTAAGCTTGAGGAGGAGGAGGCCTTGCAGCAGGTTTCTTCTGCCTTGCTGCAGAGGTGACGGAGCTGCCGGCTTTGCAGAGCAGCGAAGCACTGCTCACACCGGGCAAGATTTTAGGAATTCAGGGGCAGGAGGAGCGATGCATGACGACCCGGACTCATTTTTCCTGGCTCTGCCCAGCCAGATGGCTCTGCGCGACTCTTGGCGGGATGAGAGCGGAGGTTCCAATTGGGGGGAGGCACTGCAATCTGCCTTGGGTGAGAGCTTCTTGGTGCCGGGAAGGAGGGCCCACCTGTCCAGCTTAAGCCTGGGCAACACCCAGAGCAGTGAACAGGCAGGCCCTCCTTCCTGGAAAACATCTGGTGCCACCTGTAAAACATCTTATACAAATTTTCTTTATATGCTGTTGACATAGTCCATTTATAATTTTGAGACCACAAACTTTTGCCATTTCTCTTAAAATCAATCCATATCCAAAATTCTTCCCCCAGCAATATAGTTTCTTTTAACTTGGTTCTTCTTCTAACTTAATTTCTATAAATATCCATATAATTTTTAAATCAACGCTTTTCATCAGCACCTGTAAAAATTTATTCAAATCGGTCAATTTATCAATAAAAACCTTCTGTTTTAAATATCTTATCATACCTTGATTTTGTGCCATATGAAAGCCCAATTCATCTTTATACCGTTGTTCCTCTAATTTTTTCCTTAGATCTTAAGTTCACCCTTTTATTCAGTATTTCACCATATCTAACTGTTCTGTTCCTTTTTGTATTAAAATCGGGCATAACAGAAACTGCTCAATAGTCATAACCAGATGGGAATTTCAAATAACATTGTCTTTTAGTCTTCTCCCAGTTTAAACCACCAGAGACTCCGTATATAATGTCCTTCTTAAACGTACCTCTGTGTTTTCGAAGAGTTCTATCACTCCTCTACTTATAAAGAATACTTTATGCCACCAGACTTGAATTCTAGATCTAGAAAGTCTAGAACTATGCCGCCTTCCGTCCGATCTAAGTATAAGTATATAAACTCATACATTTGCAATGTCTACTGTCAATGAATACTTCAGCTTCAAACCAATAACAATACAAGAGAAACAATAGATACAACTCAAGGTAAACTGCACCCAAACTTAGTTTGCTGGAAATAGAGTTTTAGCAAGCAGACGTGGTCAATGTCTGAATACTCTACCTTGACTCTGTGTTTTGCAACCCCAAAAACTTTAAGCCTTAGACTGTCTACTATTGACCTCACCCCTTTCCTAAGAAGTCTGTAGGGGGCATGCATAAGCGCACCAACGTGCCTGCCATCCCTGTCCTATTATTTATTTTATTTTTCTTTTATGTATCCATATATTCATAACTATGTTTTTGCTTATACCAATTATCTTGCAAGCAATTGACAAACCAAATAAAATAAATAATAATAAAAGTAAAGCTGCCCACTCCTCACTTGTTCCCTTTGCATTTATAGTCTTTTCTATGTTCATCATTTGTATCAACACAGCTATCCCTGCTCGTGATTAGCACTGTAAAAATTCATAATAAAAAGCAACTTTTTATCATGGGTGTGATTTTTACATGTACCACAAAACATATCCTTTTTTTTAAACATACTCAAAATAGTTGTAAAAATACATGTGCATTTATACACGTACATATTCTTTGTTTGAAAGAAAAATACAGACTAGAGGCACATTTAAAAAAAAAGATGGCAAAGGTGATCTGATAAAAAAGGGATGTATTTTTTATTGTTAAAACCAAATCCATAGAAATCTTTCAAAGATAATTTCAGAGATGTAGGATATTTATGCTTTAAAGTTTTCTCTGTATTTGATGTTTTATTGAGCATTTATGAATTTTCTATTTGCAAAGCTATGGAAGCTTTTTAGAAATCCAGAAATGGATTTGTTGGCAAGATCTTTTGCAACTATCAGCTATGTGTATTATGTATATTGATGCATTATTGATATATTTAAAACTCCTGAATTTTTCAACCCCTGAATTTTTCAATTTTAGTGGACCATTTGTCATCAGATAAATTTTATTTGACAGTCTGAAGATCCTTGGTCTAGAGATTCTTATATTGAAATGACAGAAATAAAATTCAAACCTTAACAGGCCTTCAGGTTTGTGGAAATTTCAGATAAGAAGCCAGAGGCTTACAGCTTACAGCATGGATCTTGTGATGGCAACTTTGAGGTAATTCCCCGTTAGGAGAATGAGCACATACGTAGTGAGAGTAATGTTGAATAATACACACATAGCACACAGATACATTGTACAGTAAATGTAGGTTTTTATTTCCAATAAACATTTAAGCAAAGTTCAAACACAGTCCAAGTCATTCACTGTTAAATCAGTCAGTTTTCAGTCCAGGGATAATCCAACAACAAAGTCAAGTATCAAAAACAGTTCAGTAACAGACTTACATCAAATAAAAGAATAACAGTCAATTGGAAGGAATGGCAATACTCTCCAACAGAAAGAAACAGAGACTCACTCACACTCTCTTCTGAGACTAAACAACCCAGGTTTCTGGCTCCATCTTTGGGCATTTGTGGAACCACACCTAATTACAGTTTTAGCATGCTCTTAAAGACATAGTATTAAAATGTCTATCCTGGTTTATAGATTTCCAACCCAAATAACTGTTAGGTGACTTACATTCCTAACAGTAACCACAAGATCCATGCACAAATATTTTAGTAACTTCTGTACCTTCTTATGTGAGCAGTATCCCTGTATATGACCAAGAAATCTATTTACTTGTTTGAAATTGCAGTTGGGGGGTTCTTCTACCCTTTTGGGATGACCTACCTTTGTCCAGCACTGAATTAATGTGTTATCTAGAGAGAGAATCTGGAGTCTATCTTTTTGTTTGCACTCAGTCACACTTCGTTCCTTGCTCAATACTTGAGTCAGACTTTATATGAAAAGGCAGGTTTCCTTCTCATTCAATAGTGAGTAAATGAGAGGTAGGCTAATATAAATAGTTGCTATCCAAAACATTCATCTCTTTTAAAACAATTTCTCATTAAAACAATGAATACTACTTTCTCAGTGCCAATATGACTCTTTGGTATATCTCTCAGAGAGCTCTAATTGTACTATCACCAAAACACAACTGTGTCTTTTCTTTGATAAGAGGGCCATTACAAGAGGGCTCATGTGTGTCAACTAGTAAAGTGCCTGTCACATAGGCCGACGGATATAAAACGTATGTAAAAAGGACACAGCGGACGAGAAAATTTTCCATCCGTTGTTATCTGCTCTCAAAAGTGCCCCGAATGCATCAGCAGGAGGGACAACACAGAAAGAAATGTGATGGGGAGAGAATGTAGCAAGGATGTAAAGCGGTATGCTCCACAGAAGCTTAGCAGATGGAAAGAGGGATTGGAAGCGGATGCACACAGCAGGCTTCCGGGGGAGATCAGGCGAAAGCAGACGTGCAGCGAAGGAGCGGTATGCAGAGCAGATGCCGTTAGGGGATGAAGCGGTACTGCATTCCATCGGACAGCCTAGCATTTGGCTTAGTGGGATGCCCAAAGCCAGTTCACTACACATGCCGAGGACGGATGCTATCTGCATCACCAGCGCCGTGGATAATACAACCAACAGGATGCAGCTCGCAAGCAGTTCATTAATCTTCAGAGGAAGAGCCTAGCTTGCCAGACACACATCCTCCAACCCACACACAACCATGGGAAGAATGAAGAAGTCCAGTGCTATCATGCTGCCAGCGCTCCTGACAAGAAGGACACGGGTCACTCATCCCACCCGCTGGCCCCTTGGCACTCTGCTCTGCTGGGGCTTCGTGTTGCGCTCGGAGACGAACTGGACTCCTTCCGTGTGCTGGAGCTTTGTTCGGGCTGTCCTGGTGCTCGAGGCTTCTATGCTGGGGCTTTCTCCTGCTGGGCGCTGCTCCTGGGTCGCAGGTGCTTTCCTTGCTTGGCTGCTTACTCTGCTCCGTGCTGCTCCTGTCCTGCTGGGTTCCTGCTCGTGCTCCTGCGTCTTGCTGGTGCTCCTGGTGCTGCTGGTGCTGCTAGTACTGCTGGTTGCTGCCTGGATCCTACCTGGTCCTTGCGGGTTGCTGCTGGTGGCTTACTCTGCTGCTGGCTGATCCTGCGTCGTGCTGGGTCCTTGCCTAGTGTTGCTTGGTGGCTTTACTCCTGCTGTCCTTGCTGTCCTAAATTCCTGGTCTGACTGCCTAGTGCTACTGATTTGCTGCTGGTCCTGCTGCTGCTGCTTTTGCTGCTGCCTACGTTGTTGTTGTTGCCTGGCTGCTTGGTCCGGTGTGTTGGTGGGTGAGCAGCCCTAGAACCCGAAGCCCTCTGATGAGGGCCGAGATGCCTCCACGAGAGGGAGAAGAGGCATACCGTCGAGAACAGGAAAGAGGCCAATACTCCAGATCAAAGAGGAACATTGAGGCATGAGGTCATTGAATGGCTGAGCGAGAAACAAGTTACCGATGGACGGACAGGCACACAAGGCCTCCTTATCGAGACAATCCAAGATGGACATTCAGGGCCTGTCTGTGCCCGAGAGAGAAGGGCGGAGAGCCTGGGCTACACACGGAGGTCCTCCTTGGCGGTGGTGAAAGCACATGCACACCAGGCTATGGGAAACTGCCAACCTCAAGAAAATCTGGCCAGGCCATGGTCAGCTCACCAACAGGAGACCTACGTTGATGGCCAAGTGCAGCTTCTTGGAGGGTTAGATTCCACCATCGAGGAGCAGCCTCTTCTGACAACCCTCTCTTCTCAGGCATGCCCACCAGAGAGCCACTCCTCTTCTGGCCAAGAGTCAGCTCTCTGTGTCCAGGCAGGTATCTGTGGGAGCGTCCACGACGGAGACCCCCCAACAGCTGAACTCCCCATGGCGGGAGCGCGTGGAGGACCCCCTGACGCAGTGGGAGGCAAGGAGAGGGCACTTCCACCAGAGACCAACCCACATCCACCCCAAGCTCCACCTCCACAGAAAGCAGGCAGAGAGCAACCCGGAGGGGCAGAGCCACACTGTCCTGTTGGAGATCATGGACACCATCAAAACAAGCGTAGATCTCCTCTCTCAGCTGTGTACACACTGACATACCATCCTCAAACAAAAAGCCCTTCCTCACCTACGTCAACCAGACCCTCATGGACATGTCCGAATCACAGTACCAGGTGATAAAGAACAGGATCACAGTTCTTTCTGCACAACCCTCCAGGCCAAGCTGAACCTGCTCCCACCCAGTCCAGGTCTGCTCTCCTCCACCCAGGTGATGTCACAGCCCTCCAAGGCTTTCCACAGCCCCTCACCTACCCAGGCTACGGCTACCAGGAGTTCCAGCAGCACAGGCAGCCCTTCCCAGTCCTGCCACAGGTTCATCGAATGCCACCGATTGCCACAGATGCCACCCACGCACAAGATGCCACCCACGCCTCACCTCGCTCACCTGCAGACCAGACAGCCCCACTACACTCCTCCTTCCTCCACCCTACGGCCAAACCCGTCCTCAGAACATCTGTCATCGGTCTTGGGACTGACACCCCATGTCATGGAGGAAGGGGCTCTCAACATCAACAGGACTGAGCCAGCTCTCTGAGAGCTTCCTCCACACACCATCCCCTGTTGTCCTCTCGGCCAGGCACCCAATGGCACCTCAGACCAGCACTCCAGCAGCAGCCACCTCCACAGCACCTGGAACCTTCACCCCTGAGACTATGGGCACGCCTCAGAGTGACTGAGAGAGTGCCAGAGAACTGGGTTGCTACCTGTTGACTTTATCTTTGCTTGGGACACTTTACGTGGTCATTTGCTTTTACAATTTGTTATTAATAAAGTTTATCTTTGCTTCACACACTTGGTTCAGTTCTTTTTGTCAATTAAAGTCTTGGTGGAACTTTTAGAAATGGTTAAGCCTTTGCATGCTTGTGGGATGGGTTAGGATAGCAGGTGGATGGGCAGGGATACCTGGGGGTATGGGCAGGATACATTTGGGATGGTAATAGCTGTGGGATAGATAAACCTCCAGTGCAAGCATAGTGGGACTGTATTGGTCCAGCCCTCCCAGTGTGCCACACCTATGGCCCTTTATTATCAATAACAATATGAATCATTGATCCAGCACATTTCAACATAAAACACAACTCTTTTATTAAATGCCCTGTTCATTGTAGGGCCACTCAACATACATTGGCACACAATCTCATCCATGTGATGAGACAGGCTGAAGGACAGCATCCATTAAGCTAATCTACCATCCGCGTCTTGCCCACTTCCACCTGCCTCAACTGGGAGTTGCACCAGTGTTTTCAGGAGGTTGGCGCTGCTTTCTTCCCTTCACATGAAGCCTCTGTTGCGGCGGCTTGCAACATCCACAGTGTCTATCAGTTTCAGCCTGCCTCCATTTCACCAGGCTCAATGTCGCCATTGCCTTGTTTGGAGGTCCACGAGCGCTGTTCTGCAACACTGGGTAGCAGGTGCGGCATAGATTGTGCAGGGATGCAGCAAGCTTCCATGATCCTCCTCACGGGTCTCTGGGCAATGCTGCATTGGTGGGTGAGAAGTACCGGAACCTGTTGGCCAGTGATGCCAAACGGCGTTCTCCACCAACCCGCCTTGCCCTAGGACAGCCTGTAGCTTGAAGATCCTCTTTTACGGTAGCAATCTGGAAGTGTAGGGCTTTCATGAGGAGGGTTTGAGGGAGAAGGCGTCATCCCACAATGAAGTAGGACACATCTTGTGTGTCGTTGGGCAGAGGGTTCTGGGTCTGGAAGCCCATGATGAGGTGCGTTCCAGCCCGCTCCTTGAGGTGACGTGGCGTTGTTATACCTGGGCATCTGAAGTTGAACCAAACCCCCCGTTGCCTGAAGCATATCGATGTCATGAACTTGTAGTCAGCATCGACCATACAAGCCGAAGAGGATGATGCTGCAGAAGCATGTAATTGTGATAAGTGGACGGCCTGACTTTGGCTGGAGCTTTTGCAGGACACGTGCTTCCCATTCTATGCTCCAACGTGTGGGGAAGTTCCACTTCTAGATATCACTGCTCTGCCAAACTTTCCTTCCAGCCTCTTCAGTGAGGGGCACTGGAGGAGCTCCTCCAGGTAATTCCTTCGATGAATGGCCTGCACCACTTCTCTGACCACAATTTGCTGATGGTGCTGTGTGGCACCCTCCAGGCGTACTTAGCATGCTCCTGTAGTGGCGCCGGAGGCCAGGTGGCGCAGAGTGAGTGCCAACCTTGAGCCCCAGTTCCAGGCTTGGCGCGAGGTGGGTGTTGCCTGGTCAAACTTGGTTTCAAGGCCGCTATCAAGTGAGAACCGTTCGTCAAAATGGCTTGGCGCATCCTCATGAGTTCTGGAATGCACGAGGGTTCTTCGTTCCCCAGCTCCACCATTCACTTGTTTATACAGTCCGTACTCAGCTCTTCTCCGCGATCCATCTTCCGGACCGCAGATACTTCTTGGATGCCTCCTTTTGTCTTCCCGTTAGACAGGTGAAAGAGCCTGTGGATGGCTTTGAAACACTGTTGTAGAAATGATGGTGGCTGATCTAAAGGAGTGTGTGATGATCCGTGGTGGAGATGACTGGATGCTGTGGAAGAGCAAGAGCCAGATGAAGGCTCGAAGTGGCTCTGCACTGCAGGGCTGGCTGACTGAAAGAGTGAGATCCAGGTGATTTCCTCCCCTTTTATAGGAAATATAGGTTTTCCGCTAGGTGTCCTTTTGCATCCTCTCGGCATCCTGCAGACATCTTAAATATCCGAGATACGCCCCCTCTACGAATTATTTTCGCATTTTAATTCTTTGTATGCGATCTGCATCCGCTTCATCCTTCTCCGTCTGTGCTACAATGCTGCGTGTCCGTTCCGCATCCGTTTCGCTTCCTCCCTGTGGTCTCGTTTTCCGCTGGGAGCGGATGCGAGTTGCTCGGGATGCACAGCGGAGCCTAGCGGATATAGTGGATTGGTAACGAAATGATGCGGACCATATATCGGGATTGTTCCCCCATATGGTAGCGGAATGTATAGATGGAATGCGTTTTTCTCGCTCAAAACTTTTGTGCAAGCTCAAACTTTTTTGGCAGCGATGAAATGTCAGTAGACGGGATGCTGGGCTGGATAGAGAGTATGAAAAACGGACGCAGTGGTACAGAACGGATGGCATCGCATTAACCAACCAACAGATGGCAAGTGTTTCTCTCCATTTTACATCCTCTTTCCATCCGTTGGTGCTGTGTGACAGGGGCTTAATGTAAACTCTTTGGCATCCTGAAAAAAATATGTAAAATCCCTCAATATTTAGTATTAAGAGTCAACAAAGCTATTATATGATAAATCAATTAACATTCTTCCAAGTCATGCCAGGAAACAGCTAAGCAACATGCCCAGTCCATCAAAGCAACATGCCCAGTTCTATCAAATCCAGTGATGGAAACGACCTTCACCAACAATGCCAACCATGTTGGCATTCCAGAAAAGAGAGGAATAAGTAATAGGAAAGCATCCCATCCCACAATTGAAAGTAAATAATTATTCTTCAGTATCCTGCCAGTTCTGGCAAAACCACAGAAAAGCAAGTTAAAAGAGTAAGAAATTGGGGTTTGTTGTTTGCTTATGAAGTGGAATGCTTTCTGCAATGGTTTAATTCCTAGGCTTTTTGCTGAACAATGTGGAGGCTGTTCTTTCCTCATTCTTGGAAGAGAATAGTTCAAATATTTCTCATGGTGATTTCTTTGATTTTCAGTTGAAATTTGACTGGTTTATGTCCAAAAATGATGAACCAATCCTGCTACTTATATCCCATTTTGCTATGGAATAAGAGGAACTGCAAGTATTAAGATGCTTCCTTGTTTTAGCATTTTCTTTTCATATCCAACTGGATTATTGGACAAAATATTGCCTCTGGGCAATACAAAACATTAACTTTAATTTATTGATCTTACAAAACCTAGTGTTACTTTGGGCAGAGAATTTTTTAGTGAAATAACAACTCCTGCTGATTTAACAATTTGTATGATTTCAAGCCTGGAAAAAGCAGCAACTGATAAAGCAATTATGAAAAAGGTCTTTTGAAGTTTTGTCGCATAGATGCAAAACAGGTAAACGCATCAGCAGTTGAAACTATCTCCTGGCATGCTTAGAAACTGTCATTTGTATTCTTAAGCAAATTATTCATAGAAGAATAAGTAGGTTATTCCTCAATAATCCTCTGACTTCATTAATTAAAGACTAATACAAAGAGTTAAACCTACCAACCAAAGCTATTTAATTGAAGAAGAAGCAACTGTAACCTTCTTTACATCAATGTACCTTATTAAATATACACACATTCAAGACTGAAAAATAACTTGGGTTGATAGCTTAACAAACATTGGCACACAGTGGACTTTGTAGTAAATAATATCTGAAAAGGAAATGAATTGTAGAAAAGCAAGTGGCCATTTCAATGGAAGGAATCATTATGGCACCAAGCTAAAGGCCCTGTCACACTGCACAACGGATGCAAGAAGGACACAACGGACGAGCAAAATGTTCCATCCGTTCTTATCCGCTCTCAGAAGGGGCAAAAATTTGCATAATTGGAGCGGATAACACGGAAAGGAACGGATGGGGGGCGGACGCGCAGGGCGGAATGCAAACGCGATGCGGAACGGAAGCCCATGGAATGGGAGCGGATGGTGCAACCCCAGGGTTGCCTGGGGGGTCTCAGCGAAGCGGACGCGCAACGGAACGAATGGGGATGCAGAAACGGAGGCACAGCGGTGGAAAGAGGATGCACAAGCGGAAGCCTAGAAGATGCACAGCGGAGACAGAACAGATATCTCGCGTTAATTGCACATCGCGAGGAAGGATGCCATTGCGCAAGGCCCCCAGATATAAAGGGAAGCAGGTCGCGCAGGTGGCCAGCTTTTGGAGAGAAACCTGCTGCTTGATACGTCGACTTCTTGCCTGCATGGTGCCCCGCATTTTTCCACCACCCCACTTGCTGCCAGCCTGCCTCCAGCCTGCCTCCCAGACTCCTGGGCAGCCTCCCTTCCAGCCTGCCTGGCAGCGCTGCCTTCAGACCTCCCTTCCAGCCTCCTGGCAGCCTCCCTTCAGCCTGCCTTCCAGCGCACCTGGCCAACCTCCCTTCCAGCCTAACCTGCCTAGCCTCCTGGGCACCTCCCTTCCAGCCTTGCTGGCAGCCTGACTTCCAGCCTCCCTTCCAGCCCCGGGCGCCTCCCTTCCAGCTCCCTTCCAGCCCCCTGGGCAGCCTCTCCTTCCAGCCTCCCTGCCAGCTTGCATGCACCCTGCCTCCAGCCTCCCTTCCAGCCTCCTGGGCCAGCCCTCACGTTCCAGCCTCCCTTCCAGCCTCCCTGCCAGCCCCCTTCCAGCCTTGCTGCCAGCCCTGCCTTGGTGAGCCTGCTTCCTGCCAGCCTTCCTGAGCCTTGCTGGCAGCCTTGCCTGCTAGCCCTTGGTGCCTGCCAGCCTTCCTGCAAGCCTTCCTACCAGGCAGACTGTCTGCCAGCCTTCAACCAGGTTCCTGCAGCTTCCTGCCAGCCTTCCTGCCAGGCTCCTAACAAGCTTACCCTGCCAGCCTTCTTGCCCGACCTATGGTGCCTGCCAGGGCTTCCTGCAGGCTTCCCTGGCAGCCTTGGTGCCTGCCAGCCTTCTTCCAGCCTTCCTGCCAGCGCTTCCTTCCAGCTTCCTGCCAGCCCTTGGTGCTGGCAAGGCTTCCTGCCAAGCCTCCGCTGCAGGTTTCCTTGCCAGGTTTCCTGCCAGGTTTTCCTGCGCAGCCTTCCTGCAGGCCTCCTAACAGGCTTCCTGCCAGCCAACCTGCCTCCAGCCTTGGTGCATGCCCAGCCTTCTGCCAGGCTTCCTGACAGCCTTGGATGAGCCAGTCTCCCTACCAGCCTTGGTGGCCTGCCAGCCTTCCTGCAAGGGCTTCCTGCCAGTCTTCCAGCATGTTGGGGGGGTTCCTGCCAAGCCTTCTGCAAGGCTCCCTGCCAGCCTTGGTGCCTGCAGGCTTCCTGCCAGCGTTCCTGCCAGCCTTCCTGCCAGCCTTGGTGGCCTGCCAGCCTCCTGCAAGGCTTCCTGCCAGCCTTCCAGCAGCCATTCTACAGGCTTCACTGCCAGTCTTCCTGCAGCCTTGGTGCCTGGCCAGCCTTCCTGGCAAGGCTTCCCTGGCCAGCCTTACCTGCCAGCCTTCTGCAACCTTCTTGCCAGCCTTGGTGCCTGTCAAGCCCTTGCCTGCAAGGCTTCCTGTCTCGCAGCTTCCTGCCACGCTTCCTGGCCAGCCTTCCTGCCCAGGCCTGCACTCCTGCCAGGCTTCCTGGCCAGCCTTGGTGCCACATTCCTGCCAGCCTTGGTGCCAGGCTTCCTGCCAGGCTTCCTGCCAGGCTTTTCTGCCAGCCTTCCTGCAGCCTTCGTGCCTGCCACATTCCTGCAAGGCCTTCCTGTCCCGGCAAGACTGCTGCCAGCCTTCTCCAGGACTTTCCTGCCAGCCTTCCCTGCTTGGCTTGGTGCCTGCCAGCCTTCCCTGCAAGGCTTCCTGCCAAAGAACTTCTCAAGGCTTCCTGCCAGTCCTTCTCGCCAGCCTTGATGCCTGCCAGCCTTCCTGCAAAGCCTTCCTGCCCGGCCAGACTGTCTGCCAGCCTTCCTGCAGGCTTCCTTCCAGCCTTCCTGCCATGGCTTGGGTGCTGCCAGCTTCCTGCAAGGCTTCTTCCAGCCTTCCTGCCAAGCGTCCCTAGCTCAGCCTTGGTGGCCTGCCAGCCTACCGCAAGGCTTCCTGCACGCCTTCCTGCAGCCTTGGTGCCTGCCAGCCTTCCTGCAAGTGTTCTTGCCAGCCTTCCCTCGCAGGCTTCCTAACAGCTTCCTGCCAAGCCTTCCTGCCAGGCTTCCTGCCAGCCTTCCTGCAAGGCCTTCCTGCCAGGACTTGGTGCCTGCCAGCCCTTCCTGCAGGTCCCTGCCAGCCTTGATGCCAGCCTTCCTGCAGCATTCCTGCCTGGCAGACTGTTCCTGCCAGGCTTCCTGCAGGCTTCCTGCCAGCCTTCCTGCCAGGCTTCCTAACAGGCTTCCTTGCCAGCTTCCTGCCAGGCTATCCTGCCAGCCTCCGCCAGCCTTCTGCCAGCCTTCTGTTGCCAGCCTTGGTGCCTGCCAGCCTTCCTGCCAATCCTGTGCAGCCTTCTGCCAGCCTTTCCGCCAGCCTTCCTGCCAGCCTTGGTGCCTGCCAACCTTCCTGCCAGAGGCTTCCCTCCAGCCTCTCTGCCAGGCTTTCTGCCAGCCTTCCTGCCTAGCCTTGGGTCCTGCCCAGCCTTCCTGCCAAGGCCTTCCTGCCAGCCCTTCCTGCCAGCCTTGGTGCCTGCCAAGCCTTCCTGCAAGCGGTTTCTTGGCCAGCCTTCCTGCCAGGCTTCCTAACAGGCTTCCTGCCAGCCCTTCTGCAAGGCTTCCTGCCAGCCTTCCTGCCAGCCTTCCTAAACAGGCTTCCTTTGCCCTAGTCTTCCTGCCAGCCTTGGTGCCTGCCAGCCTTCCTGCCAGGCTTCCTGCCAGCATTCCTGCACGCTTCCTGCAACGCTTCCTGCCAGCCTTCCTGCAGCCTTCCTGCAGCCTTCCTGCAGCCTTGGTGCCAGCCTTCCTGCCAGCCTTGGTGCCAGGTTGCCTAACCAGGCTTCATGCCAGCCTTCCTGCCAAGCCTTGTGCCTCCCAGCCCTTCCTGCAAGGCTTCCTGCCAGACTTCCTGCAAGGCTTCCTTCCAGTCTTCCTGCCAGCCTTGATGGCCTGCCAGCCTTCCTGCAAGCCTTCCTGCAAGCCTTCCTGCCCGGCAGAAGACTGTCTGCCAGCTCCTCCCAGGCTTCCTTGCAGCCTTCCTGCCTGGGCTTGGTGCCTGCCCAGCCTTCCTGCAAGGCCTTCCTGCCGCCTTCCTGCCAGCACCTCCCTGCCAGCCTTGGTGCCTGCCAGCCTTGCCTGCAAGGCTTCCTGCCAGCCTTCCTGCCAGCCTTGGTGCCTGCCAGCCTTCCTGCAAGTGTTCTTGCCAGCCTTCCTGCCAGGCTCCTCGCAGGCTTCCTGCCAGCCTTCCTGAAAGGCTTCCTGCAGCCTTCCTGCCAGCCTTCCTACAGGCTTACCTGCCACGTCTTGTCCTGCCAGCCTTTGGTGGCGTGCCAGCCTGCCCTGCAAGCCTTCCTGCCACTCCTAGGCACGCTTCCTGCCAGCCTCTCCTGGCCACTTCTCCACGTTGCCAGCTGGCCAAGCTTCCTGCCAGCTGGTGCAGCTTCCCCGCTGTCCTATCCCACC